>PQWD01002931.1:0-26179 GCA_019425675.1 Leucinodes orbonalis
TTCGGCCACTTTAATAGCCCTTTCATTGGCCATCCAGAGGTCCCGGAAACCGCACTTAGGTGGACAGTTCAGGCAAGACAGTAGGTGTTCCGTATCTGAGGGGCAGTCGCACAGACTGGAATATCCTTTCTTACCCGATTTTTACGGCATCGATCTTACTAAATTCAGTGCTCTCATCTCAAAACAAAAGTTTATAGCACCCGTATTTCACGGGACGATATCTGGCACGCGGTGGTACCAAAAACGACTCAGTATCGAGTCTACACCAATTATAACTAACCAATATATTACTCGTATTTATTAGTGATGCAGTTTACGCCAAAGAAGATTGTAATCTGGCACGGAAGCAAGTTCCAAGTTTTCCTATATCGTTGTAATCAGACGTGTGATCAATTCCAAATCCGTAACAATTTCGTTCAAGATTAGAGATTATTAAAACATTCGATTTACCAGTCCATGTTGCTGAAACATGGCGAACGGTTTCCATTGTAAACAAGCCTTATGCTAAAAGATTTACACTCATAGGGCAGTTAAAAATTTAGATTTTACCAGTGTTGCCCGAAATATGTAGTTACTATAAGTATGTATTTGTATGACGAAAGTTACTGATAATTAATTCGAATATTATGTATTACTTGATGTTATTGACGGTTTGTAATTTGATCAGCGTGTTCGTCAGGAATATTAGGTTAAATGACATTTTGCTAAATTTAAAAAGACATATTCTTCGTACTCGGTACTGAGTCATTTAGGTAGGAAACACTTCATTGTTTCGGTTAGCTAGTAAAATTACCGGATATTATAAAAGAGATCCCACCAAAAACATTCTGTAAAAAATCTAGCCAAGTCTCGATGGAGCTGCTTGATTATCTCTAAAAAGTAATGAAATCAAGACAAAGACGTGCCAAGTCTAAGGTTCCTTACTGCAATTAATTAATTATTATGATGTGTGTGACTTGGCCGTTGAAGAGTACACAAGGATACAAAACTAGGTGCTTCATGACACCATTGCACCAATCTGTCGCCAGAACCGCTACCCATTGACGGTACAAATTTGCCACTTGGAAAACGGTGATTCAATAGCCCATCGATTGTAGGCTTGATAAAGCCACTAACGTATAAAGAATGTTCAACGGCCAAGTCACACAACATTAACCATAATAATTAATTAATTGCAGTAAGGAACCTTAGACTTGGCACGTCTTTGTCTTGATTTCATTACTTTTTAGAGATAATCAAGCAGCTCCATCGAGACTTGGCTAGATTTTTTACAGAATGTTTTTGGTGGGATTTTACTTTTTGTAGAAACTTGAAAGGAATATTAGACGACCCATTGGGTGTAATGGTTGAAACGTCGGCTATACACCAAGGGTTCCGGGTTCGATCCCCGGGCAGTACCTACAAATATTTGTGTGCACCAACATGTCTGTTTGTATTGGTCTAGCGCGCTCGACTTGGCGGGGCACTAGTCCCCCCGATTTTTGACATCGGATGAAGCGGCCCACCATGTTAAAATATATATTGTTTAAAGGCGGTATGTCAATCTCTTATAGTTTGGCTGGGCTCTTTTGTTATCTAAGCAGGGTCACCAGGTACTCCAGATCTTCGATTATCCAAGTTATTATAGTTTTCCCTTTATGAACCATTAAACCCTGACTCTGTACCAAATTTCAGCTCTGTGAGTTAATGGGAAGTACTAGTTCTATTTTGATGATTTGTTATCTAAGCAGGGTCACCAGGTACTCCAGATCTTCGATTTTCGAAGTTTTCATAGTTTTCCCTTTATGTAGCCATTAAACCCTAACTCTGTACCGAATTTCAGCTTTCTGAGTTAATGGGAAGTACTAGTTCTATTTTGATGATCATGAGTGAGTGAGTGAGTGAGTGTCTGTCGAAAATGCGAAACTTTGCTTTCGCTTAACGTCGGAACTAAATGACCTACAGACTTGAAATTTTGGATTTAAAGTAAGTTATTATATCTTACTAGATGACGAAAATTTCAGCGCTCTGGTATTATCCAAAGGTTCTCAAATCGGGGCCTGAAAATGCGGCGAAATGGATCCTGTAAAGGATGGTACGGCAGTGTTTGCTTCGCGCTCGACTTGGCGGGGGCACTGCCGTGCCCCCAGATCCAACAAATGTCGTCTCAAGTGGCGGTCAAGGTAGTACTGACGAAAAAAAAATTACCCTGTTATTAATTTCTTTCAATACCGCATCTGGCCTGGACACTGGACACTAGGCATATCACTTAAAATCAGGTTACACAAAATGAAAACTTCACTTATTTTTGTTTTCGTTTTCTTTTATCATCGAATTTATTATGTTTGTCTTATTACACCTAGTTGTGTGACTTGTGTATGTGTGTGTATATGAGAGAAATCGCAGTATTATCTTAAGATACATATATGTCATTTTTAAAAAATAAACTGTTTACATTGTTTATCAATGTAAATGTAAAATCTAATAAAAAGATAAAACATTCACTAGTGGGATCAAATTTATCGGAAACGGCCAAGCGAAAAAATAAATATAAAATATACATTTATATCCAAATATTAAATCACAAAGACACGTGTAAATACTCATAACAACATGAAACTGGCATACTTATCTTTTATGTTCTGGATTGAATTATCGCAATGTGGTTCTTTCATTTGTTTACTTAATGTACGAGTATATCATACATTTCCACATCGATTTCTTATATTTTTCAATAAAAACAACCGAAGTTACATGGGCTCTCATTTTTACGTCGAAAATAATCATCTGTGGTCCCTTTTTCACTTACCATAATATGTGAAGACACTAATCGAGTGTATATGTAGTAAGGATATAATATAGAGCCACGCTCATTGTAATCGTGTGCCTAATGATATCTTGAAGAATTCCTCCTACATAAAACAATCTCCTTTTTTAAATAAAAACATATGTTCATTGGTTCGAATAACACCAAACATAATAAACGTATAAAAGTGTTTTGCAAATAGCAAGACCTCGCGGCGTATCCTATGAATCGAAAGGACATTTAAGCATAGGCCGAATTACGAATAGCCATAGCCACGACCACGATTGCTCATTGGCCACTAAGCGTGGAAGACTCAATGATGTAAAAACGTATAGATTCGTTATATGCTCACGAAACAATCGAAAAAAGTGTTCCGAATGCAGCGACAGCACAAATACACATATTTCGAATGAGCGTACACTTACCTAAACAAAAGAATACAAACTGTACTCTCTTCGCCAGTTCGTTTTTGAGGCACGGATGGGGATATACAGAATATCATAGGATAGACTGCAAACTGCATATACGTAGCGGTTGCGTAGCGGCTACAGCTGGCTGCAAGCGGACAAATCCCGAACGGATATGACTTAGTGCGCTTCTCGGATTACTAACCATGTTTGGACATACGACGCCTTGCATGTTTGTGTTTGGAATTTATTGCACGCATCCAATATTGAAGCATCCTTTCTGAAATACCAACTTGGAATTCGATATAACAATTTGTGAGAAGGCATTTGTGATTGAGTAATGTTGATTTACTTGTTTGTTTAGCATTCTATGATAGCTTGATAAGCTATAGGAGAGAAAAGATGCAGGTAAATATATAACACCATTATTATTCAATAAAAACAATATGAACTTAAAACTGTCGAGTTTTTATAATACCTCGATGTCTGAAACGTCAATAATTAATTCACTTTTATTAGCATTACCAATATTCGTAGTGTATAAGATTAATTAAAAAATCAGTTTCAGAAAACAACAATATTTTATTTTTATTGAAGTTTTAATTATATTCGGACACAAAGACGTGATAAGGTATTCTTATATACAATACAGATAGAGATAATGTTATCGACTACAAATATAGTAGATAATCGCAAACTCTTAGTGAGATACTTTATATTAAAAAGGACTGTTACTAATAATGATACGATGATATTATAATTCAATTTAGAATCAAAATTTTGTTATTCTATTTGTTTTTGCTTACTATTCATCTTCTAATCGAAGTTTCTTGAAAATATGTTTATAGCTTTTAATAAACATAAAAGCAGTTATGTATACAAATCAAGGTATGTAGATAAGTAACAACAAAACCTACATAGTACATATGTGATTGTGCAGTTCTACAAAAAACTGGCAACAAAAGATGGCGTTAGAACCGTGCATACCCTATTTACCTTAGAAATTATTTGCAAGATATCGAAAATATTTGTGTAGGCGAATCTCCAATTTCAGTGTTTTCACTAACGATCCTGTAAATGAAAAAGCATCTGCTTTATCGACGGCCTATTACATATCACTGCACAGGTCAATCTAAATCACTAATGGAAAGATTAGGCCTTAACCCACGACGCGGGCGAAATGCGGATTTGATTGGAAATGTTTGTTTGAATCTTTTTTTTAATCATCTATAGGCAGACATTTGACCGCCATCTCACCTGATGGTAAGTGATGATGCGGCCTAGGTCTGCATTAGTCACGGACTTTTGGCATAATGAGGGGGTTGCCATGATCGCAACATGTTAATGTTTAATTATCAATCATTTCTTATGATGAGTAATGAAGGCGGTATCTCTTTTTCCTATCATCTAGGAAGGTCATAAATTTGCATTTAACCTCATTAAAGAAAATAAACAAACTTTTTTTTAAAGCAGTGTCATCGAAAATCTATTCAAAATGGCCTATCAAGAACACGCCGGGTTAATTTATTACCTTCTGATTTGGAAGGGTTAATAGCTCGAAATGAATGATAACGACTTGCGCCGTGTTTAAGTTGAGAATATAATTTGGCAATCTTGTTGGCGTAGTAGAAAAGAGATAGCTTCTGAAGTCAGGGCATAATTAAACGCCTCCGTATTTTTTAACATTATTATAGTCCCAATTGTAGTGTCCTTATTAATGTAACAGTATTCTAAACATAGCGCAGTAAGGTGATCACAATTTCAATCGTTCTTACCAAAGATTTTAAATGTATTTTTTATCACGTATTAACTTTCAAATAGCAAAATAACCCTATCCTATCCTACTCAACCTATTGCAGTCCACTGCTGGACATAGGTCTCCCTCATTTTGCGCCAGATATCCCGATCCTCCGCTTTTCTCATCCAGCCTCCACCAGCGACCTTTCGCAAGTCGTCGGTCCATCGGGCAGGCTTAATAATAAAATTCAATAATTCCTTATCACATCTGAGTTTTTTTGTAGTTAAAACAGAGCATCAAATTCCCCAGGACTATGAATTGATGTTTTTGTTTGATTAAACCATATTAAGAAGTTTTGGCTTTAGCAAATGTCTCTTGTCGCTAATGACATTATCGTGAGATGCGGCCCAGCGGAGCGGATATTACAACATTAAAGATGAAAAAGGGCCAGTTGGCCCTCTGTTGTAACTCTAATTGTTTATCTGCACTCTAATAATCCGTGACTACGACGACAGTTAGTTTAAGCGACTGCTTTTGAGAATTTACTTTGCATACTTGTTAAATTACATAGATAGATTATTTAATTTTCGGTCAAGATAAGTAATGAATGAAAAAAGTCAACGGCATTTAGAAATACTGTTATCGTTGTGTAAACTTTTTAGATTGAACTGGTCTTGGTTTCTATCTGTTAGTTCCTAATTTAATAAATGAAATGTTTAATATTGTTTACCTGTTATTTATTAAATACTAAGAGTACTACAGACAAAGATGGCGGAGTGCGATTATAAGTAGATCGTCATAAAATGAGATCTTTGTTTAATAATGGTTTGAACCCATATTAAGGATCGCAGACTGTGGATATCCAAAGATGTCATACGCAGACTGTCTGCATAACTCAATATCCGAACTATGCGGATGATATCGTCAGCTAACGACACAAGGAGTTGTTTATACCATAGATAATGTAGGGAGCATTTAATAGTTTTGCCAAGAGGGAAATTTAACAGAGTTCGATTGTAAAAAGAGTTGATTTCATTTCTCCAAAATTCATCTTTTATGAAAATCGTCATTATATTTGAAAACTTTAACAGTTTTTGTTATACATAATAACAATTGAACTAGAGTTCAATTAATTTATATTTAACAGTAAATAAGTAAAAAAATATAATTTAAATTGATAATTATGTCACTTATATAAATAATTAAATCTATAAAAGAAAGCCTAAACCTAAGTTATAAAAATATCGGTTCTTAAATGACGAAGATATCCGCAAACAAACATATAAAACAATATTTTAAATTGAATCAAAAACAACAAATGAAATAGCAACATTGCAACGAATCAGCATTAATTAAAGTCTACCGTAATGGCCATTCAGCTACCGTCCGTCCCAATAAGAAAATCAATTTTCGCATTTTAACACAAAACAAACAAATCGGAGCAACTAAATATCGCCTGAAACCAATAAAAGCTTAGAGCATACAAAGGGATCGCATCCCATAGGGTTGTTACACAAAATATCCTTGAAAGTATCGATATATGTATGAAGGGCTAAATTTCCTTAAGGGTTTTTCATAGAGGATTGCATCTTAAACGTGATTGTAAAAATATTACATTGACTTGAATCAAGCTTAGTTTTTGTAAAACAAGCAAACGCTTGACTTCTCAATTCTGTTTGTTCAGTTCTCAATTTTTGAATCTAATGCATCATTTTTAAATATCATGAGGTAATGCTAAAACCTTTTAAAAGTGTTAAATCTATCATTGTCCTTAACATTCGCATTTAAAGTATCAAAAATGCTAATGAGTACTAAACTTCTATAGGAAACAAAGTTGCGGATTTGTTGGACATTAAAAATCGCGAGAGCACTGCACGGAAGGCCAGATGAACATAAATTTTAAGCAGAATACATCGCTGTTCATGCATATGCTTGTCAACGAGCAGGTGTGGCAGTCTAGATAGATTAATACTGTGGACTTTATACTTTATCCCAAAAAAAAGTAACGTATAATTTCAATAACAATAATAATTTAAAGAATATTCTTTTGTTCAACCTTTCATACTTTAGGAAAAAATATCGATGCTGCTTCACCCTATTCACCCCATTTACAGCTGAAATTAATTGGGCACAATTATCTTTTGTTTTGCCCCAAAATGAAACCGTCGCCGACCATTAATTATACATAGCAACGCGCCAAGTTTAGCAGTTAAAAGTATTACTTAACAATACTTTTGTGAAATTGTGAAGCTGTGAACTTGTACTTCAATAAACGAGCCGAATTTATGGTTTGTTGGCATTTCTTCGAGAATAGTTGTGTGCAGTTAAATCTGTGAAGTTAGAGAGCAAATATGGATTAGCCTTATTTATAGGGGTTATGATCATTAACTTTGACAATTATTTTTCACAGTACGGAGAAACAATATATTAAAAAAAGCATTTTGTGTAATGGAGTGTCTTCCAATCTTGCTTTGGGAAGTTGAAGAAATGTATAGGGATAAAGTATTTATCTAACCATGAATGAATGTGACAGCTTCAAGAAGAATATTCTCACTTAAAAGAACGGCAACGCATTTCTTTGCCCTCTAGTATTGCATGTGTGGGCGACGGCGTCATTTACCATCACATGAGCCGTCTGCTTTTTTTTATAAAAAAACATATACAAGTTAAGTCAAACTTGAAGTGCAATCGATTATAGTATTGATAATTCATTTATTCATTCATAGCACATTGAAATAACTACTATAAAGAACGTGCTATGAAACGGGCTATAATAGGTTCGTTAGAAGGCCCTTAGTGAATGATTACAAGGTGCAGGACTTATAAGGCTCCAATGATAATGAAATAATCGTTTTTATGTTTGTTTCAGGCGGCACTTTGCGCTGACTATAGTGTACCTGTCGATTGTGTAGCGGCAGGACCGGCTCCCAGACCGAGCTCCTTCCATGAGATATCTGCTCCGAAAGTAAGTGTATCATACTACCTAACATCTTAATCATTATTTCAAATAAAAAACGCACAGAATAGTAATTAATTTTGTATGTAAATAGATTAAAATATTTTGTAAATTGCATAAGACCATCTATGAATAGTCAGAGCACTCACAACATGGTCATGATAATGATTTAAAAAAATTACAAACAATAAATCCATGAAAAAAAGAAATTAAAAACGTGTCAAATTTGAAGAATGCATAAATTATACAGTACGCTAAAATATTACTTACGTAATAATGAAATAGTTGTAATTTTACTGGTGGTAAGTGACACCAAAACTCGTGATCGGCCTAAACTAATAATTACGGGCCTTAAAAAGGTAGGAAAATGAACACTAGGAAAGGAGGTGATGGGTCTCTCGTAACCGTACTCAATTCATTGTGAATTTTTGGGTGGCCGTAATATTACTCAGGTGAAGACGACTTAGCATGAAACACGTTTTCATCTGGGTCAGTAACTTAATCTCACTTTTCCTCCGTCATAACATTTCTCCGATCGAAGACGCGATGAAACAATTGACAATTTATTGTTTGCCATCAAGACTGTCTGCATCACCGGGAAGTAGCAAGAGTAAAAGCCTTACCTTCACTTAGCTCGTTTCTTGTTCTGCAGATTACACCACGGAGTGCGATTGATTAAAATTGTTTAAATTCTGAGACCAATATCCCCATTAAAAGAAGTTAAATTTGTCAGTGCAAAATCTTGCGTATTACCAAATTCTATAAGTTATTGTAATAATTAGCATTTAAGTAGGGACATGTACTCGTAAGTAGGTAAGTTGGTGCACATACGTGGTACATATATGAGTCTATAGGAACTATTACAGATTACATCGTGACTTTTGTAAACCACTCAAACAGTTAACATGCACTGATAACGATTGCTGAGTCACGATTATCATTAGTTATCGGTTTATCAAAGCAAGAGCAATGGTGAACAATTTATTACGATGCAGTGGTGAAAAAGTGAAGAAAATCGAACGCCATTTAGAGTATTAAATAGAGAAATATATTTTACTTTTAAATTCCATGTGCTATTTATTCCATGCGCTAAATTAACCCCTGAAATATTTATACCAATATGTTTCCAAACTATTCTACGAAATCAAGAGAACTATTATTAGAAAATCAATTAACGTAAGCTTTATTCTTCATTCACTCGCAAACGACCTTACAAGAACGCTGGATTGTGAAAGAATGACTCACAAGTCCATTCACCTCGAGGCATCTCGGTCACTCGTTCGTTTGACCGAGTCAGACGTATCCTTTTTAAGTTCTGTGAGTCAGAAGGCACGGGCCATGTTTATTTAAGTAATGCGGGGTGTGACTTGATTTAGTACTGTATCAGTATGTAGGGCTGTACCGAAAAAATGTGTCAATGACATGTTACTAGACGGTAGGGTGATACTGAGATTAATTTTGAGTTGTTTAAGTTGGTATCCAAGTTAGTTAACGCAGCGTAACTGGATGTCAAAACGTTAAATCAATAATTAAATAAATATTGCTCTGCCATTCCCACAACGCCATTTACTCGTAGCCCCAAACTAAGCATTCACTTGTAATATGGATACTAAACAACTGATAAACATACTCATATTCTTTTTTGTACAAACGTATTATACATAGAACACATCCAGACCACTTCAAACATGCTCATGCACAAAAATGTTTATATTGCCCGTGGATTGATCCCGGAACCCTAGGTATAATGTGCGACGTCTCAACCATTATACCAAATGGGTCGTCCCAAATAGGAGTGCTATGTATGTACTTCAATGCTTCAGATATAGGGTACTAAAGCTATCATTAGTTATCATTATACCAGCAAGTTTATACTTCATACTTGGTATAAGGGACATGATATTATGTCTCAGGTGTCGGAAGCAGGGCAGTATTGAAGGAATATAATTACTATCTAAAGTTTTTATTTTTTTTTCAACACATTGCCTTTACTAGACAACTGCATCATTTACCATGAGGCGAGTGGACTGGTCGCCTCAGTCAATTAACCATATGATACAAATTTCTATTGCAACCACCACTGCTGGAAGAAAAGACTGTCTCAATTGACTGTTAATCACAAGAGACGCTGATTCTCAAGTAACTAGCTAAAAACTAAACTTGCTTTCTGAAGCAGTAGATCACTATATAATATTTTAATCGTTTTTTTTTGCTATAGCTGCTTCACTTTTTTGATCGTCAGCCTAATGTGCTAGCCGCTATACTACGAAGACCACAGTTTATATGTCACTAGGATATAATGGACAGTAAAACTAAATTTCAAATCAGCTGACAAAAACCAGAATGAACAAAGTTACTTTGTGGGTGGGAAGTTTATCAGTATTACACCTAGGTTCATGTATGTATCATGATTAAGAGAAAGCTTTTAGCTATTGAAAGACAATTTTGAGTAGAAGATATGCGAAAATAAATTTGTTGTGAGCTACGGGATGAATCTAACTCAATATAAAATTGAAGCGTTATATTATCAAAAGTTAAAAAAATCACTGTTTTGTATTTAATCGTTATATTTGTCACTAAAGTTTTGTGTGCTTCTAATGTCACCAGCAAGCATTTTAAGCTTAGAATCTATACAATAAATGTATAGATCTATACAAATTTCGACGAGTTTCAATAAAATAACGTATTATCCGTATGAACATTATAAAAACAAATACAAATAATGGTATGTTATTACAATATATTCTTCCCAACATTAATGACACACCCCCGTTCATCTGACGTAATTGAGGACACGTAATGCAAAGGGATGCAACCGTATGAGTCACACGATTCATTCCTCACTAAAGGCAACAATCAATTGTTCTAGCAATCGATGATTAATTAAATGCTTACGTTGGATGCGAATTGCTACTGAAATAAAATTAATCTAATTGACATTCTAAAGGCAACCTTAATTAGGTACACATTATTGTGATAAGTATGTACCAGCGATGAGTAAGACCAACGTGACACGATAATTAACGTAAGTAAGGAACTGTATAATTATGCAATTGATAGGCCTATTTAGCTTTATTATTTGGTATTAGCTTTGCTCGTTATTATAAAAATAAGTCATTGGGTAATTTTGTATACCATACATCCTTTTTCCAGTAATAAGTAAGTAAACAACAATTAAAAAACTATCCCCTATATATAACTATAACTCAACTTTAAAAAAGTTAACATGCTATATGTACTATTAATTAATATAAACATTCCAATTTGAGATACTGCTTTGTACTCAAACAAAAAAAAGACATCTGTCTACATGCAATAGCAATTCGCTCCTCCATTCCGCATCGAACATCTGCTCGACAAATAAAAAAAACTTTAGAGACGTATTCTCAGAACAAAGGTGTTAAAGCTCCACAGCTGACATCATCGTGACGTGAGCGTCATCGAGTAGGATTCTCATGTGTATTTTGGCGTGTGTATGACGTTATTATTTTAAGCGAAGGAGCAAACAACTTGAACATTTACTAAAAAATTATGCATTGCACCAGCAGTTGTTTTTTATGACACGAAGTTTTTTTTCCGATTGAATTTTTTGCTTGACCACAGACGGCCTTTTCAGTTTTACCGGGTAGCGAGCGAAGACAGAGCACAACTTAAAAAAATATATGCAACTAGCCTAAGGAAAGGTCCTAAAGTGGACTCTAACATGGTCCGGTCCAGGTGTTGAAATTTGGGCATTATAGATGCAATACAAACTCTGTACCGATTTCATTGGGCACTTAAAAGTGATCAATTCTAAGTAAAGGGTATTTCAATTGCTACAGCATTGCTGGACTTGGAGTCTCATAGTGCAGGATTTCGTCATTTTATTTAACCCTAGTTGGTGAATGGGCGATAGCAGTTCCTATAAAAGATACGCTGAATGAAAAGAGTTGCTTTCTACCTGCCGTCACTTCACGTAATACAAAAACTATTACTGTAATTTATTTTGATATTTTCTATTGAAGTTGCTGTTAAGTATTAACCTAGTTTGAAATATCGTGTCATCTATGCGTGTAGATGTTAAATATAAAAATATATATATATGCATGCAGGTAAAGTCCAAGAGTTTTAATGTATAACTATAAATTTCGTAGAGTAAAAAAAAAATCGTACATAAGTCTAACTTATGAAGAACTTTTAATAGGAAGGAACGGTTTTATTTTTTTTACAATGAAATTATTACATTAGACGGTGGGTTTTATGTGCAGGCATTCAACGGTCAACTGATGCACTTATTGATTCATTATTTATTTATTTATTTATTTAAAACTTAATGCACACTAAAAAATAATGTACAAAGGCGAACTTAATGCCGAGTGGCATTCTCACCAGTTACTCAGAAATCAGTGTGTGCAAGGGAGAGTACAGATATGCAGGTTGTCTGAGGAGCGAAGAGACCGACTATGAGTTTCGGACAAAAATTTAAACTTTTCCCTTAGATAAACAGGGGAAAGAGGATCGTTAAGTATTGAATAAAGAGCGCAAAGCAATCTTACATTCCGGCGCTGTCGGATAGGAAGCCATTTAAGCTGGGAGCGGTGGAAGGAAATATGGTCGTATTTACGTAGGCCATAAATAAATCTAACACAATTATTCAGAAGGCGATCTAATTTACCTAAAAGGGCCACAGATAGGTCGGGGTAACATACATCACCGTAGTCAATTATAGGCAAAATCAATGTTTGTAACGAGCGAGTTTGGTGAAAAAGGAAGAAAGAACTTGAATCTGTACAAACACCTCAGACAACTAACGACCTTGCTACTCACTTCCGAAACATGTGTATCCAGTTAAGGGTGGAGTCCAGATGTAAGCCTAGGTTTTTAACTGAACTACAATACTCCAAAGCACAACCTCGAACTCATAGGTGACAAATCCGACATATTTAATCTAGACAGAAGTCTAGAACTACCAACGATTGCTTTACATTTGGATGGATTAACAGTAACCCAAAATTACGTGACCAGCAAGATATACGTTCAAGATTTCATTCAATTTTATCAACCACCAGAAAGTTCATTAAGACTACCACCCAAGTACAGTTGCAGGTCAGCGTACAAATGATACGACAATCGATATGTAAAGTTATTAATTTATAAAAATAGAAAATAGAGAGGGGAAAGTATTCGCCTGGGGCACACCAGAAGTTATGGAGTTCCAATCGGACTCAGAAGACCCTACAGAAACAAATTGTTGACGCCCAGAGAGGTACGATGAAAACCAATCAATCGCCGCAGAATCCAAGCCCAAAGTAGATAAAATAGCGAGCAGAAGGTCATGGTCTACTGTATTAAAGGCATTGGAAAAATCCAATAGGACAAGAACAGTGAGCTTCGAACTTTCCATGGCCTCTCTAATGTCTTCAGTTACCTTAAGCAGAGCAGTTGAAGTACTATGAGCTGATCTAAAACCAGACTGGAAAGGGTTTAATAAATTATTTTGTGTCAAATGCGAAGACAGCTGCTTTAATACACATTACGACTTTTACACTTTGTCTTATAAAAAAAAAACGTCCCGTCACAATTGTGACACACACGTTACTCATAACCCTCGCACCCTGACTCATTTTGGAAAAAATGATAGCAGTTAAGTTTGGGGACCCGGTTAGTCACGGTGTTCCCTCATGTTATCGCTTGTTATAATTGCGTATGACTAACGTTACCGGCAGGTTTCCTTTCCACATGGCGCAACTGATAACGAAATAGAAACGGGGGCTGTTACTATTAACGATTAACGGTCGGTGTTGACAACAAAGTTGTGTGTTCATTGTTTTTATTTCGCAGTATTAATAGAATTGAATTCCAGCTGGATACAAAGTGTTTTGTTGCACAGGTGTTAAAATAATTTAATAGTTAAGATACATTGTTATCTATATAGTATAATATATTTTTTGTTAAAATGAAAAGTAACTACCTGTTAACGCCTTTTCGACCTCTTTTGATATTTAAACTTTCGTGTTTATATTTTTTGTTTGTGTATATATGTCACTTCGTGTTATAGTGTTTTTATTTTGTAAGTTCTTAATTAGTAAATATACTTCTACTACCATAAATATAACTATAATATACTTCTACTTCCGAAACACAAACTTTACAACTTAACATCTGCCTAATTTTATTATTTAGTTTGAAATTATTGATCGCAATATCGTGAACAATACTTACTGCGACTAGACATAAAGGCGACACAAGTTAGAGTACAATTGCTTTTGCATCACTGTGCACTGTAAAATATGCTTGAGAGAAGCTTCTCAATATCACTTGAGCTCCCTTACTCGTACCAACTAAGTATATCAGCCATAGAGCTCACTGTTGGACTACGCATTATTCAATGCTGCAGTGGATAAGGAGTACTTATATTACAAGAGTATGAGAAAGCACTCTTACCGTCTCTTCTAACACTGCGGTAAGTGTGGTAGTGGTGACATTGTATTCTCACCCGATCACTCAGCATAACCACCAGTACCGGGTTGATGTGTTCTAAATTTGAAAAGAAAAGAAAAATGTTTTATATTGGAAAAAATTACAATAAATATAAAGAACTACTCACTTCATAGAATGTATCTAACATTTAAATAAAACTAGACAACTCAATACAAATGTATTTGTAATTAATTGTTTAAACTGCAGCCAGTTTTGCATCATCTGTCGAAATCAATTAATCAAACTCGTGGAAAATTCAGCCCGAACGATCGCAAAGGGTAATAGTCAAATATGCGTAAATGGTGTATGCTGTACACCTGTCGTTGTGACTCATTGTTTTCCCGTGCACATCCATACACGGCCGACTATGGAACCGTGGCTGCGATGAGTCATCGTCACGATATGATTTTGTGATCTAGGTTTTTTGTTACTTAGTTACTATGCAAACAGCTCATCATATGGTGAGTGAACCTTGTTCCTATAATACTTTTTTCTTTTACGTCTATCACAATTTCGTCTACTTCTTTACAAGGCTTCAACTTTGATGTCTTTTGGATCGTAAGCCGCCGCGCAGGTCTAGTGCTTGTTGGCTTGCCTTAAGCGCCAACGTGAAAGTGCTGGCTAGTCGGGGAGTCATTTGAACTCGTCACTAGTTTGTTTAGCCAATAGAAGACATTAGCGGAAGATATAAAATACTAGTAATTCTGCACTCACATACAAACATCGTACGCCTTTCATTAGTATTCTAGTTGAAGACTAATCAACTATCTTTTGTACAAATTTCTTTCTCAGATTTTTTTAAACTAATCTAAAATAATATGAACATTTAATTCCACTTTTACTTTTTTTTTACAATATCTTATTTAAAAATTCACACTTAAAAGTCAATTAATTAAATAAATAATACTTACCATGTGCATTGTTATCGCTCCAATTCAAAGGTTTTCTTATCTAAAAAATAACAATTGGCGTATTCAAAAATAAACCTTAATTGGGTGGTGTTAAACCCAATTAACATACTTTATCAGCGGCGCACCCACTGATAACAAGAAAAGTGCTAACTTGGTTACTCACAGTAGTATAACAGATTAGTCAGCGTAAACAATACCCAGCTGTAAACAAGATATAAACGATAAACAAGGCTGTTTGATTTTCCATGGCGCTAATAGGTGAATGTCTAGATAGTAACTGACAGTGAGTCATTTTAACTCGGCTGACGGTGTGGGAACCTACGTACTTTAATATACCCACGTATGAGCACACTTATGCCATTTCTAATCTGCTCGTATAGGTATGCCAGTATAATACGCTTATTGTGACGACGTAATTTATAGCAACAAGCATAGATTACCCTTATATTAGTTTTTAATTATTAAAGTCCTTATTTGGTTTATGACAAATAACGTAACTTCCGCTACCTACATTCAAACAGTTTGTGTTTTTGCTAATAAACGTTATCATTATAATAGTTTACTATTAATACATTCATCATCATCGCTACTGCTTATAATGGACTCATAGAGTAGCGCACTCTTATTGTAAGGCAAGTTTATAATGAGTTAATAACAGGTTCTCTGCACGGCAGGATGCACTATCAGCAGGTGTGGCTTCCTAACATGCTAAACTTTTTTAAAAACAGTTCATACCTCCATTTATGTGTATAACGATAAACTTTTAATCGTAAATAGAAACGTATTATTTTTTCTCAGGGTTTTAATAAATTAAGTCTTTAGTCAAATCATACGTGATTTTTACTTTAATAATAATAATCATTCATATCCGGCAAAGCCAATAAACGTTAGCAATAGATGTTTTACAACATTAATCCTATTTAGAATTTAATTTGTTAAATTTACTTGAATTCTTGGCAAACCATCTAAACCATCATTACGAAGGGCTCTAAAATAGAGCGGTTCCGAAGTCGTGGACTTTCTTTTATTCTAATCAAAATCTTTGTAAGTTTATACTAGGTGTCAGCCTAACAAGTTTAGTGTCAGTTTGGCTAACCAAAAATCTCGTCTTATCGAATTGTCATTTTTGATATTAAACATTTAATTACCATATTAGTGTGGCGTGGTGACTAAGCCAGTGAGTGCCCATTATGGTCACTCACAGGAGACATTTCCAATACTGCGTCACACCCAAGTTTTGTTCCATTCGTTAATGTTAGCTTTCTAATCTTTTCTAACATTAAGCTCTAAGTAAATAAAGAAACATTTAACTAGTTAACAAAGATTTGATAAGTCATCTTTTATTTGGTTCGCTTCTTGTAATAATTCGTTATTTTAATATACTTGTTTCTTAAAAAAAAGGTGTAACAAACAATAAAACATGGTGAGGCTTTACTTCAAACTCCAAAACGTGGATGTACGTAAAAAACTCTCATGCCTCAATGTAAACTTTAAAATTATTATTATCTGCAGGACGCAACTAACTGAACATTAAATGTAGAACGCGCACATTTGATGTTTTTGGAGTAAAGATAAAAAATATTACATAAAGGCGCTATTACATATACATGTCAATTAGACTTTAATAAAATTATCATTGCAATGAAAGTCGAAAGGAGTAACTAGTTTTCGCCGGCAGTTCTCTTCAGAAACAACATTCCAATCCAGGTGGTAGAGTCACACATGTTGCCTTTCAATTTCTGTAGTTCGCTTTTCGAAAGTGCTCGTGAAAGCCTATGGGATTATTATTCATTTGGATAAATAACAGCTGCCAACAAAATCGTACATATTCATTTATTTTTCTATTAAGTACATTTACTGACATTAATGTAAATACCAATAAATCCATTTACCGTTATCCCCGTTTGTACCTTCTGTTTTCATTTCAATTATCATAAATTTGCTTGTTAACTATCACTAATCTTGTTCTATGTTACGTAAAGCCAACGTCCATAAAAGGTCGCCATTTATAATGCCAAACTTATATTTACACTTGATTCCACAAACCTTAAATCCACACGAAGGCACGCGAGTACATTGCTTGTCGATTATGCAAGTTGTACATAAACGTTGCGACTGACGGAGTAGTGGTCATTAAAATATATTCAAGCTTAAACTGTCGTATGTCGCACACATAGTACGAAGGTGAGGTTTCGAAACGATCGTACAACTATTTCTAATCTAATCTATTTTAATTAGCCAAGCGTTTGGAGACTTGAACCGCATTCGTGTAACAATCGAAGTATTTGTCTACTATAATTGTTAGATATGTATTTGTTTGAAGTACCATACAAACGACCTCAAAATGGTATTCGACCTAGTCAAGCGTAATCTAGCATAATGCAAGTCAAATTCAAACGCGAAAGTTTACGTTTACAATGCATTATATAACATAAACAGCCTTACCACCATAATGATAGAGTGTACTTTCGGTTAATTCTATTGCGGACACGTGCGGAATGGAGGTATTAATGGAGTAGGACCGCGATAACAAAGCGTTCGAGCGCTTTAGAAATACGTGGCGTCTAATAGCAAGATTCTGTTTAGCTGTTTACGGCAGCGCTGTTTTGCTGTCGGTTGATTCCGACCGGATGACTCAAGCCTCGGTAAACAGTATGCGGGGACGATGAGTCACCGTTTTACACATTCGCGTATAGCGTTTGAGTAGTGTTGTCAGTTCACAGTCGGACTCAAGTAAGCGAACAGTCCTAGGCGTTTATATCGCAGGTTTAACTGCCAAACGCCTAGATATTTTACATTAATTGAGTAGATAAGAAACTCCATAACAAACCTTTAGTGTAAGAACAAGTTAGTGTGAAAGTGTACGTCTAGTTTTGTTGTGTGCGTGTAGTGAAACGGTCGATAAAGTTTGTGATCGTTTTGTGCTATTTGTGGATTGCTAACATTCATTGGATTTGTGTTGAGGTGGATTGAGGATATAAAAATGCCGTCAAACAAGAAACTTGTGTCCAAAATGAGACAGATCTTCCAGTGGATCCTTGTGGCGCATGTGGTAAGATATTATAAAAACAATTAAACTTGTCCTTAAAACATATCAAAGTTACTATACATGCTTTAGTACTCTATATACATTTCAATAACTTTGTTACATATAACATCCCTCATCTATTTTAAGATATTTAAGATGCACCTAGATGGTCTCCTGGTTTGGTAGAGTGTGATCTATAAATAGTAATAGCAATTAATAAGATGGAAGACCAATTGAATCAATATTGGTCAAAAGTCATATTTATCCACAAATACATTTAAATAAGTAGTTTTTAATACATGATGTAATCAAAATGCATGAAAAACGTTACAAAAGTCAAAAGTAGAGTCTATTCGTGTTTTTCAGGTCTATGATGTTACAAATTTTATAAACCAATAGACAAATAACACTTTGTTCTTTGAGGAAAGCTAAATGGAGAGTTCAGTGGATATTGATTAGGAACCCCTAGCGATCCCGAGGGTTGACTTAACTCTGTTACAAGTTTAGAGAGCAAAGTTTACTCTGAGAAATCTTTTGTATTATTTCAGAACAGTTCTGTCTAAAACAAAATTCGAGCCGAAGTTACGAAAGCATGCACATTCATTTGTTTCTAGAACACAATCTTTGCATCTATACTCAGATTCTCAAAAACCAAGCATACTAAACCCCCGTTTGTGTGGCCGAGGGCTCTTGTCATTTGCAAAGATTTATCTTCATCTCATCTGGTTCCTTTGAACAACACATTCAAAATATCTCGCCTCACAAACGATCCGGACGCTGACAGATGAAGAACTATAACAAAAGAAGCAAATTTGATCTGTGACCCTTCATGACAATGGAGATGTATTGTCTAAGATTCCGGACTCATCTGCACAATAGCAATTGTAAACGTACTTATTCAACTCGGATGTTAAGAAGAAAACATTAAACAGACACTTAAGTAACCGGTGCGTTACTTGCAATCGACGAATTTCAAATATTATATAAATCACAGTCTAAGCAATTTTCAAGAGCATTAACCTTTATGAGGAGGTGTTGAAAATTTCTTCCATAATTGCGCCCTTCATTGAAACATTCGTAAGGGTCTACTTAAGAGACCCCTCGGCCCTTTGGGCGATTTGGACTGCCAACTTAGTAATTAAGCTCATTTCTCCCGTTTGTTTTGTCATTTGCTACAATTGTGTACCTAACTAGAGCACTCTTCACATGAAAATACGTGCTGAAATCCGAATACTCTAAATTTTAAGACAGACAAGACGACGAGAATATGCACAGTCCAAAATTATTCCAAAAAACTTTATTTATCACTGACAAAATTTAAACACAAGATGTACCTACCTATATGAAAACCAAAAAAATATTAGGCTAGCTAGACTTGACAGAGATGGCCAGGGCTGTGAGCCAACAAGCTGGGATTTCTTGAATAATTGAAAAGCACGTTCGGGTAGCCTATGAGTATAAAAGAGCAAAACGAAATCTGTTAAATTCAGTTCTGCGGAACCTGTTTGCGGTCTCTGGTTTGCTGAACGTGACCAGACGGTGGTTGCTTTGGGTATGACCGTGCCAATTGTCAATGCGACTGCGATCAAATCTAACGAACTTATTTCGTATCTGCCTGTTTGTACATATACGTATTGAATGCGATGAACATGAAAGCAATTTATATTACTCTTTTAATAAAATTTTTCATAATAGGATGTTTAATAATAAGGATTACCTTATTATTAAACATCCATATATTCATATATATCATTATTAAATATTTACCTCAGAGTATTTTATAGTAGATAACTCAAAAACTATTCTATGTTAATGCATTATATATTGACATGGCGTCTATTTGATTTCGTCCGGTAATACATATCAGAATGCAGATTTTCCTTAGAGATATTTGTTATTGTAAACATTACTGACATCACATGTGTCGGTGACTCACATGGCTTCTACTTCAGACATATCTGCGTTCTCGTCTTAATGAGTAGGTATATTAAGATTATTTCGTTTATGTATTTGCGTCCCACTCATACATATTCCAGTGGAAAATTTTATATCACTATTGTATATGCAATGTTATTTGTTGGTTTCAAATTGAAGCAGTGCGTATTATGTAAGATATCATTCTGCCTACAATCTGAATATTTACTGTATTTCGACAAGTACCTTACTAGAGGTCAAATAAACTATACCTATTACTTAATCTGTCATCTGCCGGTTTGTTTATAGGAACTCTTATACCCGTTCGAAACAAAAATAAGGCGTAACAGAACAGATCATAAAAAATGATAGGTATTATAATACACTAATTGATAATACCGAATAAGTTTAACATCTGCGTATACAGCATGTTCTTTGTCGTTAATATCATTGACCTATGCAACATGTATGGTAACGCGAAGTCACGCGACACTATTTATTTCGGGCGTGCTGTGCAGAAGGCGTGTCTCCAGTATTTATACCCAGTCGAGTGACTCATCCTCGTCTGAAAGCGGCGTCTTGTCCACATCCTCCATGCTGTTCGCATTACTCACACTGGGAACCCGGAATTGTATATTTTGTATCTTTTTTCTCTCAGAGTTAATCGTCCAAGCAGCTTCTAGTTTTTATACCAATTGAAGAAATCATAGAACTTAATATATGGTATCTTGAAATACTCAGATTCCCAACGAACAATTTTTGCGTCATAAGTATGTAAGTTATTACATAAGAAACGTAAAGACTATTGTTTATAGTGCACGGTCTTAACATAAATCGATTTTTTTTAAGTGAAAGTACAAATATTATATGATATAGGCATTTGAGACGCAATGCTAGACAACAACACAAGGTGCGTCAAGATCATTGTCTAATAGTTTTTTATAATACAATTTTAACTGAGTCATAGATGTTTTTAAGTATTGAAACTTAAACGGTACAGACGATGATAAAGCATCTTCAGTGCAAATAATCTTTTGCGAAAAGGTGTTGAAAATTGATCTTCTCTATTGTTAGACTCTGTATTATCACAAAACCAGTCTTAAAATCACAGTTCAGGTTTTAGTGAGTCATCACTATCAAAAGTGTGCTTGGAATTATACACACGGATGGCTTTTGATCCTGCATTCCATGACGCTTATTCACATCTCTAGGATATCACGTACTTTACATTTTATGGCCGCTATAAAGTATTTAAACGGTGACTATTTAAGATTTATGGACAAATTGGTATTTTATTTCCTAGTTCAGCCGTCGATAATGCGGGTAAATGCAAGGACGTCGTCTTTTTGTCACCGACTTCCTTCCTATTGTGTGAACAATGTACGTATTGAATGCGAATCTTTCGTTTCCGTGTTAAAGGTATTGATCTCTTGGTTCTCAGAAATATAAGAGAAACCAAAAAGTAATCTAAAAATTAAATAAGAAAGGGTAGCTAAAAGATGCAACTGAATCTGGATTAATTACATAAACCACGTCCCTCGGAACATGTTATTACGTCTACCTAAATACAGGAAGTGAGCTGTTGACTACTATCCCCCCATTATACGATACAATTGATGAATGGGCGAACGTGAGCATGTGTGCTTGAGCAGAATTCAATTTGATCCCTTTCAAAGTTAACCCTTACGGTTGAATGCCGGCATTGATTTGAATCAGTAAATAAAACTAGAGAAGTGCTGTGCTACACTCCATATAAGTTGAACTATGTGAGTCACATAGATATCGTTTTCATTGACGTCCTTGGCGATAAACATTCGTAGGTAATAATATATAATGTGTGTAATTCATCGATTGAATTCGTATCAATTTGCATGATTGCGTCGTTCTTGAAACAAGTACCTATTTGATTATCTCAATTTAACTAATTCTTTAATTGCATTTTCATCGAAATTACAAACCGTATTTAAATTTAAAAAAAAAATATAAGATTATAGTGATAAAAATACCTAACATTTGGCAATATTAAATTTATATCTCAACTAATTGTTTATTGAAATAATGGATTATGTTCATCATTTCATTGCAGAAAGTTTCACTTCACACAAAATTGACTGAAATAAATTAATAGCGCTCTTTTGTTTTGGACTTCGCTTAATTAAGCTTCAGCTTAAAATATGCAAATAAAGAGCAGAAATCTCTGTAGACATCGCAAATCAGAGCGAGGGCAGTACCGACGTTTAATTATGTAAATAAATTTTCATGCATAGCAAGGAATCGTTAAACAATGCGCCAGATGAAGCCTACCCTTCCTCTAAAAGTTTGAATAAAAGCGGAGCCCTAAGGGCATGGACGTCGACCCTTTTTATTTTTTCAAATTATGTCTTTCATGGCATTCTTAAAGTTGTAAGGGGTATTGTTTTGGTCAGTTTTGGTGTAGGGTTGCATTGATATTAACCCTTCGTGTTCGTAATATACTATGCATGCACGCTCTTATTATTTTCAAGTGTCTTCAAGCTTTTAGTAAGTTTTTAGGGTATGCAAGGCATCTGTTCATATTTTTGGGATTTTAGTTTGAAATTGAAATACACGTGGTATTTGTCAGTCAACGGACGAGACTAGCAATGATAACGATGATAAATATTTCGAGAAACTCAAAAGTAACTCGATATCCGAGTTTAAGTCCAATAGTTTTTGAAATAAAAAGTGAAGCATATCTATCATTTATGACTGTAAACTGTCATTAACATATTTCTTGCGACTTAAATTATAATAACATGATTTAACCCTCAAATGTCGAAGAATTGTCAAGAGACAATGCTAATGTTTAATGCTATGTTATGTTTTTCAATGATGTTTACCTTACTTTTAGGTATCTCAGAGATCAAAGCTTTACTCTTAGTAAAGTCATCATCAATAACAGTAATTTAATTCACAATGTAGGCGTCAGACGATTTTATTGTATTCGTCACAGTTTTTTTTTATTCTTGAATGTTTCGTCACAAGTCCCTTTCGCAAACGTAACTTACGTAATTCCGATACGCGTTCACTGAACCAACATTTACGTAAACACTCGCGCTTAAATCCTTTGAGCTGCAGTAATTTAACCTTTAATGAGAGGACTTGTCCGGAGGCGAGGAAACGGGAACTCATCACCGTGTCTAATGGCCTGTAACCACCCTCGGGTTAAACAGATATCATCTTATTAAATAGTCTCGAAAAACACGTAGGGGAGTGTGGTTAATTGATCGTATGTACTGTTCCAAAATCAATTGTGTTTGGTATCCGCGTGAGTAAATTAAAAGTAAATTACAGTGAATGTTGCTGTTGAGATTTGTTTCTAAAAAGTGCCATAGGCCATATAGTAGACAGCCCATTTTGGTTTCAAGATTCTCAAGTAAAGATTAAACCAGTACCTACAACGATTAAACACTGTATTTCAGTAATCAATTACTTCCGCAACAGAATCGGTATCTAAATTTTCCTAAAAATATGCAATTTACATACAGATCAAAAACAATCAATATTTGATAGTGTCACAGAAATTTCCTTCGCATTTTTTATTCACAACTGCGAGCAATCCCCGCGTTCGCCATAAAAATTTGTCTCCGCGCTCCAACTAAATTTGGCGATGTCCCTTGAAATGTTATCACCTCATCGTATCGTCAATGCTAGCACAATATCTCATAATATTCTTTATATCCGTCCCCATAAACAGAAACGGGCCGCTGTAATGACGCGGGCTAGGGGAGAGGACGCCTAACCGGCCGTTACGGACGGCGGATATGTGACCGCTGCATTTTATTACCACTTTACTCTGCCACATAATCGACCTTCTTGATGAAGGGCTTCTTTTCCGCTAATAGTCACTTAGTATGCTAACGCCGTGGAACTATTAAGAAACTTATAATCGTAATGTCGCTTAAATAACTTGGATTAATTACATTCCTCTGCGTTTTCGATATTCGAAAAACTTAAGTAATTCGACATCTAAATTAAAATAAACCAATTTGAATTGCTGAGTATTAGGTATAATTTGAATATTTACATAAATATTACTTAAGAAAGGTACACCTCGTGATTCTCGAGCTTGATGAGTTTTGTTATGTAATATTCTAAAATATGTCGTCGTAACGTCGTCTAACAAAATATATATAATATATATATATATATATATATATATATATATATATATATATACATTAATACATCAAATATAGATACAATAACGAACAAGCATGTATGTATCAAACATACCACCTAGACAGACGTAATACGTATACATATAATGTTCGTTGCAAATCTTATAAAATAGTTTCATATTGTTCCAGGTTGAATTCATAGAAGCGTATTGCACACCTCGCGACACAGCCAGACGTTCGCCACAGCGCAGTCGCCGGTCCCGCGAGCCGCGCCGCTCACCGGACACATCCAAATGGCGTTACGACTCCCGCCGTGGCTACGACTTTGACTCGTGCCGTCGACCGTACGACTACGACTCGAGGCGCTATTACGGACGTGACTTCGACGGAGATTCGGGTCGTCGTGCGGAGTTTGACGCGGAGTCGGCGCGTCGTAGGGCCGACTACGAGTCGGCAAGGAGGACCGACTTCGACTTGTCCGCGCCTGGCGGCTCGCGAAGAAGCCCCGAGAGTGCGCCGGAGGGATCAGCTGATTCGCCACCTGAACCCGCACCATCGGCGCCGTTGAGGCACGAGAGACAGGCCAGACACCGTTCGCAACAATATTACGAATCAGGTAAGGAGATGTTGTTAAGTGGGAAATATTGGGAGTTTTACTGTGGTATTGGCGTTTGAGTTATCTGATCACTTTTAATTTGGGAATTTGGTGATTCACCAACTTGCGTAAGATCAGATCCTGATGGATAACGTTCTGAAAACCTTTTATAACTTGAGTTGTCCAGAGAAGCCTAGTCCGTGTGGACTATACGTTTGAAATTATTGATGAATGAGCGAGGCACAGTCAAAAACTTGTATGTGTAATTAACAAACAATTCAAAACTAAATATACAAGCTACTACACTTTCGTGAATTGCGTATCCTCAATTATGTCAAGTGAAGTACTTTATTTACAATGTCCATTTATTCATAAGTGTAATTCAATATTATTTCCGCTGACCTTGATAATGCTAAGTAATAATAGTTACACGATATAGCCATAGGTTTTGCACATGTAAATGTTCACTAATGAACGCCGTTATTTTTCCGACAGCAACCACATTTGAAATAGGTTAATTATTCGCCCCGATTCAATAGGTTATAATTATGTATTATGATATGAATATTTGTATTTATACCGAGTCATCATCATCATCAGCTCATTAAACGTCCCACGAGGGGCACGAGCCTACCCGTATAGGGTGATTAGGCTTAGTCGTCCACGCGGGCCCAGTGCGGATTGGACGACTTCACACACAACCTTCAATCTCTTCGCAGGCGTGCATGAAGGTTTCTCACGATGTTTCCTTCACCGTAAGAGCGTCGGATAACGTACATCTATTTACGAAAATTCGAAAATACATTGGTACGTGTCGGGATTTGAACCTCAGCCCTCCCGGTAGGAAGGGCGACAGCCGCACCACTAAAGCCACCGACGCTCTTTATTCATTTTTCTCTTTATTTATACCGAGTACAAATGCTAAATATAAGAAATTATCATCATCATTAGCTCATTAAACGTCCCCTGAAGGCATACCCGTATTGGGCGTACAGGCCATAATCGTCCACGCGGACCTAGTGTGCGTTGGCCGACTTCTCGCACAACCTTTGAATCTTTGCATTAGGCGTGCGCTGGTGTCCTCAGATGTTTTCCTTCACTTTAAGAGTGTCGGATAAACGAACAATAATTTCGAAAATTCGACAAGACATTGATATGTGGCGGGATTTGATCCTCGTACCCTCCAGGTCAGAACGCAACAGTCCACACCAATGACTTGAATCTACAAGTATTAAATTAATACTGTA
>PQWD01002931.1:31736-199407 GCA_019425675.1 Leucinodes orbonalis
TGCGGCTTTTAGACCGGGTAAAATTAAAAACAAACAATAAAGAAATTATAAACATTTTTATATTAGTTCGGTAATTAATGTTACATCATCATCAATATTACAGCCCAATTATCGTCACTGCTGAACGAAGGCCTCCCCTAATGATTTCCACGCGGACCGATCGCTTGCAGTTTGACATCCATCTGCTACCGCCACTTAACCAGATCATCCGTCCATCTGGTTGGGGGTCGGCCCTATCGCTTCGCTTTCCGTTACGTGGACGCCCTCGAGAACCTTTCCGCCCCATCGGCGTATTAATGTTATACTAAATTTGTATTTCCAGGTGGTATCATGGTACTCTGACCCGTATTGAAGCTGAGAGTCTGTTGCGAGACGCTGATGAAGGTGCATTTTTGGTGCGAAACAGTGAATCAGCAAAACATGACTATTCACTCAGCTTGAAGTAAGTTTCTGCTCAATATTTTTTGTTTGACTGTATAACTACGTAGATGATTTCTACATTTGAAACTGAAGCTTGTATGCTCTTTGGTAGATCTCATTTCACTGTTCATTTAGAATCATATAGCGTAAAATTAAATTGACTTTGCTTACCTTTTTCTATAAGGCTAGTTCAATTTTGAAATGTAAATTAGGCCTAATATATATTAAAACTAAAGTCAAAAATCTTAATTTACAGGTCAACTCGTGGCTTTATGCACATGCGTATATGCCGAGGCCTTGAAGGCTACACGCTAGGCGGTGCTGCGACAGCATTCCCAACGGTTCCTGCTCTGATGAAACACTACGTGTCGGCCCAGAGGCTTCCAGTACGAGGAGCGGAACACATGTCACTGTCCACGCCACTGCCAGCAGTACTTCTGTGAATATCCCAAAACATTGTATTTGGGATTCGAGAAACGCGGTCGACCTACGACAATAAGTCTCAAGGGTTGGCCAATTTGATGCGTGAACTCGTTGAGCAATCGGATAATCGAAGAGCATTATAATTTGCCCCTTTGCATTTTGATTGCATAGCACAGAGGAGTTAGCTTTAGGAGACCCAGTGAATGAAACCAAAGATGTTAATTAGTACTTAGCGATACGTTTTGCTAAGGGCTTTATTATATTTAAAAATAAAAGCGCGTTATGTTACATATATGCTAGTCCGAATACCGCAGCAACCTGTAAAGCAAAATTATTTATTCGCATATAATCATTCATATTTATTTCACATACATATAGTTATACATTTTTGTATTTATATTGGTAGGTACTTCAGTATAGTACTTACGCTTGGTATATTACTCATTATTTATCAATGGTATCAATATGATAAAGTTTAATTAATGTTTACTAAAGTATATTCCGTGACGATTGACGTAAGCGATGATAACTCAGTAATAATAGTATCCAATGATTATGTAAATTGTACTCAATAGTTAGTGGTCGTATAATATGTTTTTATGATTCATTACGTAATTAACAGTTGTATTAATTGTTTGCACGTATAATTGTATAAGTGCTTATCCGAATAAGGCCTAACAGATGAAAAGAAATGGACGCACATGCACTACATACAACTCTGTCATATTATGTGAGTCATTGTTTATACGTTTTGAAAAATATATGTTCGTGTACGTTGTCCGCAGTGGCAGCAAGGTCAGTGCGTATTAAATTGCAAATGGCAGCACATAGTAAACAGATTTGTGTATAACAGTTGTAATAATAATATATTATGACATCGCGACGATATATAGAGCCTTGGCACGAAAAACATAAAGTATGTAACTGTAGCGATGAAAATACCTGGTGACTCATCCGAGAAACGGGCCAGTCACGAAAACTGTATCGATTTTAGTACAAAACTTGTACTGAAATAGATGTTTCCCTTTGTACTTATAGTCAAATAATGTAAACGACACTTCGCTGGTTCACATTCACAATATTTGAATGTGTTATTTTATACTGTATCGAAGTGATTTCATATTTGACTATTGATATAAATATGATAACATTGTATAGCGATAGCATAATACAAGTCTAAAACAAGATGTTTGTCGTTTTTAACGGGTTTGTAAGTAGTAATAGCTTTCATACTAAGAATATAGAACTACGACGTTTTATTTAAACTGAAGATAATGTAACCCCATTGTAATGGCACATAATCTTATATTAAAAAAGATAGGATCAAAGAAAGCACGTGTTATGTAACTATCACATTGATTTACTTATATTTTTTGTTAAATTAGGACTAAGTAGTTTTCTAAAATGGTAATATTGGGGCCCTTGCTATTTAAAAATATATTAGATTAGTTCACATGTTACTTGGTGTTGATTTTTTATAAGCATATGTTACAACGATTTTTCAAATCAAGTGACGTGTGATTTTAGTATGTATGTTTTCTGTGATTTTGATTTCGTTATAAAAGCCAAAAAATGTTGTGTATTAAATAATAAGTTCAATGTATTTATTGTGAGATATTGCTTTATTCTTACATAATCAGACATCGTCAACACTTAAACGTTGTTTGTTAACAACTCGATCTCATATAATCTTCTCTGGTTGATTCAGTTACCTTAGATTTAATTTGTGTTAATTTGTACCTGATTTTTTAAATTAAAACGTTGATTGAGACTTACAAACTAATTTTAACAGATTTATTTTGTTACGAAAATAATTTAGTAACAGTAGTTTATATGTAATCGGTAGGTATTTGTATGGGTCGGAGCGAATTTGATGAATGTAAGTAATTAATTTACGTAAATACTAAACCACCGCAGAGCAGCTTAAGCAAGCTAGCAACTAATTTTAATATATTTTAATGAATAGTCTTAACGTAAGAGATTTTGACATATGTGAGACAACTTCAAGGTTAAATACTTTAGCGAGTAATGAATATGCGCATTTATAAACATGGCATTTGAGAAACTCAACAGAACAGTAGCAATAACATGGATTGATACCGGGTGCGGTTTAAGAACGGTTGAGTCAATTGAATATTCCCGAAATTAAGGTGAAAATATCGGGTATAGAGAAAGAGAATTTTTATTAAATAAATTCTCTGGTACTTAAAACACTGCTTGATTTTCCCTTATTTGTACCAGATGGTCGGTATCTAAAGAGATGTCAGTTGCATTTAATTATAAATATTGAGTGAAAGGGAAGGAGTGAAGCTACTTAAACCTGATGTTGTGTCCATATTTCAAAGTCACACACAGTAATGTAGGAAGCCCGTAATGGATAGTAGGTTATTAATACTGGGAAGTAAATACTTATATTGGAAGTTTTTGAAACGTGTCAAAATTTTTTCAAAATGACGTAAGTCGGATTGGGTGTTAGGTAAAAATTATAGCTTATAGTAGTTATAATCAATTGTAATTTGAAAGGTGTAGTTTGAAATTGATGAAAAAATAAATACGATTAAACAAACAACTCTTTTATTTACCAATTCTACCTATTATTTTAATCCACCCCAACGCAAATTTACAGTAGTTTTCAAAACTAAAGTAAACAGCCTCCAAGATCTGACAGTTCATTCTGACAATATAGTTTAGATCAAAGCTTTACCGGAAGAGTAGATTCGAATCCGAAGCATACAGTCAAACGCGTTCTGCATGTTATTCCTTAGTTTTGCTATGATATTCCAAGATAAATCCACTGGTTTTCTGAATACAAAAAAGCTCATTACTTCCAGCCTCCGCCATACGTTTTTGGATCTATAAGGATCAAAAGGCGCCGGGCGAATAACTCGGATTGAATCTGATTATACTTTGTTTACAAAAACAAAATATTTAGGCAAATAATATAATTAAATCAATAAAAAAGTATTTATAAGAATCCGAGTAAATTATTTGTGCTGGTCCAAATATCAGTAGTCATTGATACACTTTTAGCTTTTAAAATTTCGGCGTGTTAATCGAAATTGATTGCACTGAGTTACTGGGTTGAAAAAGTTTGTAAAATCCGTACTTGTTACTCGGAGCATCTATTAAAGATCCACCAGTCACTAGTACCACGCACTAACGTAGTAGTGACAAATAATAAGGAATGGAAAATGCTTTTGTAGCAAAAGTTTTGCAATATATTTAAGTGTATTTGATAGCAAAAAAACTTAATAGAACGTCTTTCAGATAAACTTTTTATTTTAATAATCTAAGTGTCCATGTCATTAAACCTTTGACGAATGACGCTTTAAAACGCCAGACTAGATTTTCTATTGTGTCTGGATTCCTGGCGTTCAAAACTTAATCTTTAGCGAGACTTAATCTATGGCGTGCAAAGATTAGTTCCAGTATTCCGGTTCCCTTTGTTCCCCTCTCGGAAAGTTTACCTCCTGGGAATAAGCTATCTTGGCCGATTTGGAGATCTCTGAATAGGCTTCGGACGCAGCCTGGCTGCAGCAGGAAAATTTGGCTAGATGGGGTGTTCTAGGTAGTCAGGACATTGATTGCCTTTGAGGTTCGGCCCAAATGATGGCCCATCAGACATTGTGCTCGGCGTGCCCTTCCAGCTGCACGCGAGAGGACCTAATGACAGCATCAGTTAATGCTGTCACTGTGGCTGCTTTCTGGGCAGCTAAAATTTGACTGTGTGTTTGCCTACCTAGAATGGCTTAAAGACTTATATTGTTCATCAATTATATATATATCATCAGTTATAGACATATTCAAAACGAGTTTTGCGTTTCATTATTTAAGTACTTATCATTTTGTCCTTTATTTTTTAAGCTCATGTTCTTATTTTAAACCCAAATTTAATAAATGGATAATGACTCATAAATACATATTTTTCTTACCAAACATATTCTGCAGCCCTTTCCTTTGACAACATAAAGTCTTCATCCTTAAGCGTGCACGTGACGCAGCTCTTCTTTAGATTAACGAGATTGTCGAGTATTTCAGCTGTCATGAAAATATGGCGAGTTTATATCGACACACTTCAACAAATTTTGAACATAAAAAAGTTTGCCTTCCCAGACAGTTTAGCTTTGGAGAGATTGAGCTGTAACCCGACCCGTAAGCCCAATGTGTATTTTTGGGTGTTAATGACTACCACCCATAGATGAAACCACCGTCGCGACGGCTTGACGCGCCCTCCGAAGCACGAAATTATCTTTCCTTTCGAAAAATCAGGTAATTTAACTTGCAATATTGTTGCCAAACTGAGATTAATCATACAAAGTCACATTTACTCTGCGGTCTCCCCACGGGATTCGAACCTACGACCTCGGGTTTTATCCGAGTATCGGAGGCAATTTAAACCGTGTAGTCATAATAAAACCTTTCTTGGCTAAAATAAGACTACAAGAAGAACTTTAAGTAGGTACGCTAACTAAATACTAGATTCCCACTGAACAATTGTAAATCATTGGGGGACTTTTCAAAATGCATGGACTTACTAGCTATTTAGTTATTTCGTGCAGTGCCAAAACTATAACATATATTTAAAACAAATTTTATCTCAGAGTAAATATAACTAATACTCTGAGAATTATATTAATACAGTTTATAAACTTATAAGCGCCATCTATTGGAAAGTAGGCACTCGCCTCCGCCAAGTCGAGCGCAAGCCTAACCTCTTTGTGAATTACGTTTTGTTGTAGTTTTAATAAAAACCGCTAGGGGGCATTTTTGTACTGAAATGGCAGTTGTTCAAGCCAATATACTTTACTGAGACAAAGTGATCTGAAAATCGATAACCAATTGCTACACATTATGATTTATTATCTAATTTAAATAACTTACTTTGACTTTGAAAATATTATCCAATTCCTCAAAACCCCCATTTTCATCTTCGGTCAGATTTATTAAGAATGCCGTTATAATCATTTAGTTCAAAGAAATTATTAGTTACAATTAAGGAGAATTGAAATTTTCAGCTTTGCAAAATTGTCATAATCGGTGAAATCCTTTTAAAAGAATTCCAGTATTTTAGTTCCCTACTGTGCTAGCCATTTATTTGAAGCTCTTTGTAAATACGTTTCACAATTTAGTTTTACGGTTTGAATTGCAAATGCCACGTGAATTATCTAAGCGATTCTTGCTTTTCCGGAACTGATGAATTCCAACGAATTCCATTTCAAAGTAACAAATTATTTAGCGTTTAGGTACCTTGTAAGCAAATATTTTTGCTAAGCTATGTAGGTGTGTCGACACAATTATTACTGTTAAGATTTTGGGAAATTTGTGTTTTACTTACCTTTCCTTGGTACCTAATCATTTACAACCGACAATCCCCATAGAGTCCGCATGGCTAATTATGACTCGATGACCTAAAATACATGTGTGGGAACTTGGGAAGGCCTGTTAAAGATGCGTAGAATTACTAGAATTATATACTTCCAGTAGTCCTAGTTGGGATTCGTTTTTACTAAAGACAGATATGACAACTGAATAATTAAAAGATGCTTCACTCTACACTTAGATTATTTTATTAGAGCCCCACATACAGGGTGAAATCGAGATCAATGGCAATTTTTAAAAATACGGATTTATTCGTGTTTTCTAGTATGTACAACCAACATACATACTAGAAAACATGAATATATCCAAATGTGACACAAATATATTGATACACAAATCAAATATTTTTAAACCCTACAAATTTTGTTAAACGCTTTACGATTGAACAATAATACATGTTACAAAAATAATTTTCCATATAAAAAAATATATTAATAAATAAACACCGACATTGACACATCGGGTAATAAACAACATACAATGATTATTGATAAACATACTTATATATATTTTTTGTAAATACATACATATAATACATAGAAAACACCCAGACCATTACAAACAGATATGTTCATGCACACAAATGTTTGTACTGCCCGGGGATCGAACCCGGAACCCTTGGTGTAGCAACATACGTCGTCGTACAGCCGACGTGTCAACCGCAACACACAAATGGGTCGTCGACACCATATGGGGTGAACAGGTTCACGGCGCGTTGTGTTTCGGAGGGCGGCGTAGGCTGGTGAGGATGTCCCCGCCGGCGGGGGCCATAGTTGCGTGTCCCTGTCGGTTCGCACATTCCCTATTCGCGTAACCGGCGTGTGCCGGGGCGCTTTTCTCCGCCATCTGCGGACATCAGCAGTAGTCAGTTCGAAAAAAAGCCCGGTTAGGCAGGTGGCGTCCCCGCGCTAAATTGGGTAGTACAAGCATAAATCAACCATAAACTAACTAGATACACAATCACAAAGAAACGTCAACCAAAAAATAAAACGTAAAATAATTCATTTAAATTTTGACATTAACGCGTCGTAAAAAATAAATAAATAAATATCCACTGACATTCACACAGCGCAAGTTAAGCGTCTGGGTTATTTGAAGACGCTTTCAAATTATATAAATCATACAATCTAGCCCGACTTTTATAAATACCTGGTGTGGCCCACTCACTAAATTTTGACTTAGAATTGTTAACTTTAATACTTTTAGTAGGGAACGTTTTATCAAATGTATTTTTAACAGTATTAAAAAGCTGTTCATATAAAATATTTGCATCTTGCTTCCCTAGTTTTAATTGCGATATTTTTGAATCTATTAATCCGGTTGTTAGTTATTGGCCCATGAACTATGTTTAGATTTTGTGAGACATGATGATGCTTGAACTGTGCTAATAATCCACAGTGACCAGATTGTAGGCAATTTACTAGAGATTTCCCTAATATATTATTTTCACAAAATATGTTGTCCAAACAGGTAGCTGTAGTAGGAGTGACCCTTGTAGATTCTGCAAATAGGTTTATTAAATTAAATGATTTAAATAGATTAAGGAACCGTACAGAGTTTTGTGTACAATCTAGGATGTTAATGTTGAAATCTCCACACACAGCTTCCTTCTTGGAGGATTTACAAACTTTTTGAAGTACCTCTTCCATAGTGAATTCAAATAAATTATAATCGGACGATGGTGGTCTATATATACAGAGTATTATAAATTGCTGGAGTTCTATACATGAGAGTTCAATTGAAAGTTCAACTATGTCTTTTCTTTCTTTGAATTTCAAATTATCTCGTATTAAATAATAATCCACCTCTAATTGCTAACGTTCTCATGAACAAACTGCCAACTTTATAATTGTCAATGCTTATTAAATTATTATTATTTCTAAGCCAATGTTCAGTTAGACCTAATATATATATATTACTGTGTTCCAGGAATAATCCCACTTCTAAATCCTTTCCAGAGAAACCTTGAACATTTTGGTGAACTATATTAAAATAATTTCTAAAAGGTGTCTCTGTTGTCATAGTACTTAACATATCTGGTATGCAAGAGGCTTCCTCTTTTGTCTAACAATTATCTAATAAGAAGTCTCAGAAGTAGTACAGAAGATTGAAGCGATTTAAGGTTATTAATATTTGTGGAACACGAAAATTAGTCACAAGACAAGAGCCCATGAAATACTACTTGCATGTGGACGAAATATTTGATATAATTGAAGCCGCTCATGTGGCCGTTGGTCGCGGAGGTCGTGATAGACTAAAAAATTAAACTTTGCGAAAATATGCGAATATGACAGTACAAATAATATAAAAAATTTTCTGTCTATGTGCGTAACTTGTCAGCGTAAAAAAAGTATGAAGAAAAAGGGGCTTGTTTCAAAACCTATACTACATTCTGAAATGAACAGTCGTTGCCAAGTCGATCTAATTGACATGCAAAGTCAAGAAGATCGTGGATTTAAGTTTATAATAGTGTACCAGGACCACTTAACAAAATTTGTTTTGTTGCGCGCTCTACAAACGTAGCGAGCCTTAGAAGTGGCACATCAATTAATTGACATATTCTTGACATTTGGGGCTCCTTGCATTTTACACTCTGACAACGGCCGAGAATTCGTTAATTCTGTTACAGACGAGCTTGCATCATTTTGGCCCGAGTGTAAACTTGTCCACGGAAAACCAAGGCACAGCCAAAGCCGAGGGTCTGTTGAAAGGGCAAATCAAGACATAGAAAAAATGTTAGGTTCTTGGATGCAAGATAACAAAACTACATATTGGTCAAATGGTCTTCGGTTTTTTACAATTTATGAAAAATCGGGCACTTCATTCTGGTATTAAACAGTCACCATACAAAGCGATGTTTGGTATAGAGCCGCGAGTAGGGCTTACGACTTCCACTTTGCCTCTTATCTTATTAAGGATATACGAGATGAAGATGATCTCGAAAATGCTTTGAATAAAATAAATATTACAGATAATACGGAAACTGAGCCTATACAAATTATACTATATAAATTATACTAGTTGCAGTATCCAGCCTGAAATTATAACCGCAACCAGGAAAAAAGACGCAGGTGGTTCTATTACAAGTGAATAGTCACCAATTACAGCAGAGGGCAGTCAAGATGACCCTGAAGCTGCAGCTTCTTCTAATGTAGAGTCTATACAAGCAAATGACAAAGATCTCGAATTTGTAGCAAATAAGGATCGCCAGTGCCAAATAATAGCAGCCCGAGAAATGGCCAATAACAGCTTAGAAAAACAGGCCTAGAGAAAGACACTGGCTTCAGATTCGATTCTCATTCCTGTAGAAATAGGTGATAATGTAATCATACAAATTCCTAAAGTCAACAGAGCAAAAGCGGATCTACGTAATATTATTGGAGTAGTTTTTGCAAAAGGATGAGCTAGGTTTTTACAAGATCGGAACAAAATATGGGATCCTCAACAAATTATATAGCAGGTATGTTGGATAAATACTCAGATTTTTTTTTTATGAAATAATTGATTACAATTATGGTAAGCTAATTTAATGTGCTTTTTCAGGTCAGAATTCAATAAGTCAAACGAAAAATTCTTACAAGTCGATGAAGTACCAACAACATTTTTACCTCTGAGAACTGTTGCTAAGGAAGCAGCCATAGGAACAGGCCAAGGATTTGTACGCTGCGTATGTAAGAAGGGATGCATATCAAAAAGGTGTCTCTGCAAGAAAAAAGGCAACCTTTGTAATTCTTAATGCCACGATAGTTTGTCATGTAATAACAAGTAGGGAAACTTACTTTTCATGTTTGTTTTAATAATTTCGTTTAGGTATTCATAATTTGATTATTTAAAAGTAATACTGTCGCCATGGCATTAATAATAAATATTTTAATAAACAATATCCATATTTTAATTTCCCATTAAATTTCACCAATACTAGTTTTAACTAAAATTTAAAGTTAGAACTAGTTTTATCTAAAATGTAAACATATAAAATAGATAATACTAGTTTTAACTAGAGAAAACGCGTTATAACTAAAAACAGGTTTTAACTATAACATATATAAGAATTCACCACAACACGTGTACTTGTATTGTGTTTAAAGTCTTGAAACATTCAAACAAAAATATCACCCTGATCTACTTAAATTGCTATTGCTGGCTTATTGAGACCCGTCCAGCCATTCAGCGAAGAACAAAAGCAATTTTTGCCAAGGGAAAAGGATAATTATACTCACTTACAGTAAGAGCGAGCAAACCTTTCTGTATTTGGAAGGTATGTAATTGTTCTTTATCGTAAGCCAATTAACTTTGTTATGTGCTCTTATTAAATCTAAGTATATGTTAAATCTTTTTCTAAGTAACACCTTTCGCTAAAATAGGTACCAACCCGTAGATTTTTATTTGAATGAAATATTTATAAATATATAATTTAGACAATGGTTACCTGGTTGTAACTGTCATCTATAAAACAACAGTAGCATTAAATAACGGATGCTGCTCAGTGCAGTTGCTAATTTGTGATGTAACAATGTAAACACAGACTTTTCTGTTTTATTTGTCAGCACAGGACAATGTTACTATTACAGAGAGAAATAGGTGAGTTAGTACCCTACACTTCACAATGAAATCCATCAATGATGAAGGCTCAATTATAAAGGGGATATTCTTTGTAAGTAAGCTCGTGTATAAAATCTGTTCGATTATTAACATAAGATATATGTAAATTGTGTAATGTGGTTACCCGAACTGTCCACCTTTGTGCACTTTCCAGGACCTCTGGATGGCCAATGAACAGGGCAATTGAAGTGGCCCAATTTAGGTTGCATTATCATATTAAGCTTATAAAATTATATCGATTCAATAAGAAGTATAGAAACGCAACAGTTAGAGAGTTATCAGTTGTTTAGTACCCGTAATATAAGCTTCACGCTTAACTTGGGACTTGAATATGTATTATTTATTTATTTATTATGTAGTGTAACAGTTGATAAAACTCTTGTAATTATATTGAAACTTATCATACACAAAATATTGGCTATGTCCCCTTAACGACTTTTTCTTTGAACAAATGAGAACCTTACTTACGTTTCAAGACCTACATTAGTCGTAATGGCTTTGAAAATAAAGGCTTGAAGCCATTTTGTACTAATGCACTAAAGGGAGTGTTAACAAAGCACTTTAACTTAACTCTGGTTAAAAAAATATTGTGTTATTTCCTTACAAGAGTGGCAAAACTTTCGCTTATAACGTGGGACCTCATTTATTTTTAGCGACCACATAATGATATTGTACTTATTTATTAATTATTAGCGGCCTGCTAAACAAATTGTCGGTTTTGGTTTTTGGTGGCATTAAAATTATAACTTAAGGTTGGGTGACGTTTTGTAGTTAAATATACGTTCCCTATTAATGCTTGAATAACGGTTTTAACGCCCTCCGGCCCGATGGACCGACGACTTGCGGAAGGTCGCTGGTGGGAGCTGGATGAGAAAAGCGGAGGACCGGGTTATCTGGCGCAAAATGGGGGAGACCTATGTCCAGCAGTGGACTGCCTTGTATATACTTTGCATACTTATAAGATGTGTTCGGGTATTTTTATTAAACTAATTTGAAGAAGAAGAAGAAGAACTACAAAGCTTTAGTAACTACAAATATAGCATCTCTGCTGCTGTAACTTACTACTGTACTTACTACTTTAAGAACCATACATCCATTTACTTTCTTTTATTTTAACTAACCTAAGTGAAATAAGTACTGTAAATGAAAAATAAAATAATATGTAACTAGAAAACTTTTTGAGTATGTTTTTTAATAAAACCAAATGCACATTGGCTGGTGGAGGCTGGATTATGAAAGCGGCAGGACCGGACTGCGATAGGTTGAAGAAAGAGAGAGTGAGAGAGAATTTCACATTCAAAGTGTTTATCGATATTCGAGTATTAAAGATGGGAGCAAATATTGTTCTGTGAAAATAGGTTAATTAAGTACAGAGTAAATATGAAAATTCTCGCTAACATCGGGCGCATGTACGAGTATACCCCGACCTTTTATTTGGATCATTTTTATAAACCAACTTCGCTCTTAGGTGGGAAGGAAGAGAAGATAACATTAATTATATCCATTTAAATTACAAAAATAGTCAATTTTGTTCTCAAATATTTACCTGATTTTCATGATTATTATTAAATTTTTGTACCTAGGAGGTACATATAAGATACGAACTCCATGTTAAAATCTCAAGTTAATGTACCCTAATTCCTGTATCTAGCCAAAGAAGTAATGAAACTCAGATAATTTTAGTATTTTTTTTAGTAATCTGTTTTGAAATTGGACAAGCAATCATCTTCTTCTTCTTCTCGCAGCCCTTATTCTACCCGTAAGGTGTAGGCCTCCTTCATATTATTCCATTTATCGCGGTCTTGGGACAATTATCAATATTTGGACTAACATTATATAAGCAAATGCTTTCGTCTCCGTCAGGATCCATAGTGTATTAAGATTGGAGCGAATATATAAGCCGAATAATACACCTAACGTTTTTCATAAATATACAAAATAAATAAATGGGTATTTAAATATGCTCAGTCATGGAAGAAAAGCACAGCTGAGCAGTTGGTTATCGACTGTAATGTGATAAAGACAATACAATATAATAACGCCATTTATGATATTATGTATGAAATTTTATGTTAGTAAACCTAAATCCTCGTTACCCTAACTTTCCATGTTACAGCTACAGCGCCATATAGCCCCATTCTTCTCTGATCTTTAGTTTTCTTACTCTCACGCATACATTAGTTACATACTTAACCTAAGATACTGCTTACTTATATATAAAATTTATAAGAGGGGACTGGTGTCAGTACATTAAGCGAGGAGCTTTTAGTTCGGTTATTGATAAACACAGATTATGTATTTTTTTTTTGTAAATTATATATGTATATTCATGAAAAAAATACACATAAAATACCTAGACCATTACAACCAGACATGTTCACGCACTATATAAACTAAATAATATTTTTGTCTATTTAATTGGCTTAGCGAGGAGACTGTTAAGTACTACATTTTTATAGAAATAGAATCCATACTTTGAGGCAAATTTTTGGTGTATAATAAGAGTATAATAACAAAGTTAAACGACTTAGTAATGTGACATAACAAATGTAACTTTTACATCCCCTATCTCTGCAACCTATTGCAGTCCACTGCTGGACATAGGTCTACCACATTGTAGATTGCACGACCGTATAAAATTGAAAATAACTTAATATTTATTTTACTTCCAGTAACCGAATTGACTCCATAAAAAATCCATTTCAATCAGAAGGAACAATCAAAAAACATCTTTTGAAAACTAACCTTGAAATTTAAAGGTTTTGGCAAATATTCTTTCTAAGTTGCCAATAAACCTATCACTTTATGGTTCTGTTTATCAAAGCTTTGCTAAAAGGAATGTTCGACGGCTTAAAGCTTATTTTCTTGCGTGGATATTATTAATCTAACTTAAAGCTTCATCAATCGAAATAATTATATTGGTGCTACTCATTAGCTTATAATGACACAAAACTCAAAGTTAAAGTGTTCTGGAAACTCTAACGAGAGACGAAACTCAAACTGATTGTACTAGTTTGTTACAAGGACTTCGATTTCTATGAATCCAATATTGGCGTATAGGAGTTTTCAGTTCCAAATACTAAACTTGCTCAAAGATTTTGAAATTGTTTAATTAATTTGAAGTCCAAAAATTTAGGATCCAGTCTGTAATATAAGGACAAATTACGTTTATAACCTTTTTGTAAATCAATATATTTATTATATAATAAGATTGTGGAGAAAGTTCCCTTCGCATTTTATATGCAAATGGAAAACTTTTTTGATATAAGTAGTTTATTTTACATGAAATAAAGTAAATAGGTATAAAGTTCAATAATTTTTGCCATGTTGTAGGTATTCATATATTTTGGAGCATTTAATCACTAAACCGAGTCATGTAATTTTAGCAGTCCTCTCTAGATGTTAACGTGACACTGCCTTAATAATAATGAAGAGACCGAAACAGGTGGATTACATTAAAATTTTAAATGACATCAACACCTGCCAAATTTGCAGTTACAAATAGCCAAAGAGATTTTATTACAAGCTAATATTTCCTACTATGTGTGGAAAGACTTTTCCTTACCTATTGCAGTAAAATACCCGGACCAATACAAAACAATGTTCAGCAAACCTATGCGACTAGGCATTATTGTTGATCCAGATATAATAAATGGTTAAGCTACGCTGAATATTTTGACCATGGTAATCCCCGACAACCTTATACACAGTCTTATTCAGATAAAATGTATGTCAATAAAACCTTGAGGGTTGTACAGTATGCGTTAAATTTCAAGACCTTTTTGTGACCTCGTTACATACGCGCATACATTTGCATCATGTTAGCCACAGTACCTTAACTGGCACAATGGCACGAATAACATGGAATATGTGTATGGGGGTACATAGAAAGGTCGTCTAAAGTCGGTAGTGTAAATGGGATTTATTTTGACCCAATTTTTGTTTCGTTTATAAATTCAAATACATAAATTTAAAGTTGTCTGTTCATATTCTCGGAAGAATTCGAACGAGGTAATATTTAAAACCGTTTTAATAAATTCATATGGTAATAACCGTTTATGAAAAATATAAATTTACAAAAACGACAAAAGAAAGCAAATAAAACCCGTTGAATGTTAAATAAAGGTATTCCTCAAAGAATTCTCATAAGCTTCCATAAGTTTCTTCTTCAGTGAAACTTTTACGGAAAGAGAAAATGCTTACCACTTTTGTTTTTACAAACCAACTTCGGACGCTGTTGCTAATAGAAAACGCCTTGCCTGTTACCTGTTTTCCGTTAAAACTAGTAATTTTTAACGAAACAAGAGTGACTCGCGGAAATTCTAGGATGCAAACAGCGTTGTAAATGAGCCGGCAGCGGAATTGTGTTGGCTTCTAATTGTTCCATTTATTGCTTCTACCGGCTTTTGCCTGTTTTATTGTCGAGCTTTCCCTTTAGACTACACAAGTAATTCGAAGGTAAACGTTGGACGAGCTGTGTTTTACAAATAGTTTTCTCTTTGTTCTTGAAACGTTGTGATAACTTTAATGATAAGTTTGTCACGATTCATCATCACCAGTCTTATCACTATCACAAGGGTCCAGCATGGTGGGTGTTAACAACTACCATCTAAAATAGTTACAGGTTCCGACGGCATAATGTACCCTTCAAATCATTTTAATTTTCAGCCATGCCATGATTCATCCTGCAATGTCCTAACTAAACTAGAAAAATATACTTGCAGCAGCTCGTAGTGCATTCCGGTTCAATGAAGTAATGACTAAAGAAGGAATATTTGACATCTATCTGTCGTACTTATTAGCAGTAGCGTCGATAAGTAAAGGGAATTGCTTTTCTTCTTTCAAATAAAGTGGACTGTTTTCATTTTAAGATAGGCATAAATAGCGAGGGATGTGAAACTCGAAAACTTTTCCGTTGCATCAGCCTATGAAGAAACTATTACCCATTCCACGCATTATGTGCCTTCGCTAGTATTTAGAATAATTAGGTAGGTAGTATCAACAGTCAGTCAGAATTTCTTTAAAAAGAGTCTCTGTATATGTAAACGTATCCTTGCTTGAAAGAGGAAACCCGAGCTCACGATAGGAAAATACGATACTGCCGCGTAAATGAAAACTGGTTCCGGCTATTAGAATGCTACGTAGCGCTTTTAGCCACTTTGAATGGGTAAACTTACTCTATGATATACACGTAATTTCATAGCAGCAGAATTTTGTGTGGCATTTCATATTATGTGTGGAATTGCGGGAAAATTAGTACTACGTCCGTTCATTGCTCTGCAAATGTCGTCGACTTAAACATTGGCAGAACACCCATCTGTGTAATCACTAAACTTACTTAAATAAATCATCACAATATTTAAAGAAACCCTTAATTTTTGATTTGATTAGATTAGATTTTCAACAGTGTGTGTGTGTGTGTGTGTGTGAATAACGATGTTGAATTTATTTAACATAGAGAAATTAAGCATTTTCATAGTGAGTAGCTCTACTTATTTCAATATGTTTAGTGCCACTGAAAGAAATTTAATTTGTAAAAATTATTAATTCCGCGTCTTGCCAAGCGTAGCGTAGGACGCCCGATGGACCGACGACTTGCGAAAGGTCGCTGGTGGAGGCTGGATGAGGAAAGCGGAGGACCGGGATATCTGGCGCAAAATAGGGGAGACCTATGTTCAGCAGTGGACTACGATGGGTTGAAGAGAGTATCAGTAATTATGTACTTAAATTTCGGTTTCTATTGTACGTTAACTATATTTAGGCGTGCACAAATAAATTAATTGATAAATAATTTAAGCGCATTAATTGAGAGGAGATTTTATTGTGAATAATTAACATTTTATAATCCAGAGACATTCACAAATCGTTATTTAACACCAATAAGCAACCCATAGATTCTATTATGGGTACTGAATAACGGATATACTACTTAAATGTTTGTACCGCCCGGGGATCGAACCCCGAAGCCTTGATGTAGTAGTCGACGTCGCAAAGGCTGGTGCCTTTAACTCCATACTGATCTTTACTATCATATTTTTTTGGAATAACTTTGTATTATGTCCTATAATATAATACAAGCATAAGAGTACAACTTTACAAGGTAAAAAGTACTTTGTAAGGCAGTTTATAAGCACATAACACCTAACGATAAACATACAAGGCTAGGTGGGCACTGTAAGACATTTGGTATATCCGGCTGTCTAGCACACGTGGTAAGGCTTTGAATAATGTGTTGTACCAAAACTAGGTCGCCGTTTTTGTGGTGGTCAAAGTGGGCAAAATTTCATTAGGATGCACTGCAGTGCAGCGAGCGTATTCTAGATTTCGTATACGGAATTTGATACTATAGATCTAATATTAACTCGGAACAGCCCAGCATCTGGGGGCACGGTAGTGCTTCCATCAAGACGAGCCAAGCGAAGCGCAAGGGCATTACGTTTTGTCTCTTTGGCTACTTTACTTACTTCAGATTAGAAACTAAATATTCGCGTTTCCTCCACGACGCGGCGGTAGTGAAACGGCAAAGTCATAGTACATATATAGTTAGGTACAGATATGTAAAATTTGTTGAAATTCAGGTCGGTAGAGTTAGGCCGTGTAGGTTCAGAAGCTGGGCTTATACATGAGATCTGATATCTTTTTACAGGGCAAACCTTATGTAGTCATCTTGCTCTGCTTGCTTTACATAAACGATCTTGCTTACTATTGTAGTAATCTTGCGGACGAAGTACTATTTGCTGATGACACTTCTCTAATCTTTAACGTCGATACACATAGATAATCTTTTGCCGAGGCAAATAGTGCCCTGTCTCTGTTAATGCATTGGTTTACCGTGTATAATGTATTGCTGAATACTAAATAAAACAATTAATGCATTAAGTTTAGTATGCCTAATGTTAGACATATATTGATAATAACCCTCGGTGATAGATTCATTAAAAATAACTTCTTGATTCAAAAGTGTTATTCAATGATTTATTTAAATAAATATTTTTAAATTTGAAAATTTTGCATAAAATGTTTTTGGTTGTATACTTATTTCTTGATGATTTTTGTGTATGTATAGATAGAACCAAGCTACCGTCTGTGCCTTCGTAAGTTAATATCTTCGAAAACGCTACAGTAGTAACTGCTTTGTGTGCACAGCGGTCGGCTGCGTGACGCGGAGGTGTGGGTTTGAATCCTGCGGGGTAATGTCACTGTGCAATTTTTCTTAGTTTGGTTAGTACATTGCAGCCTGAATCACTCAACTGTCCGAAAAGAAAGATGCTCCGTGCTTCGGAGGGCACGTTACGCCGACGGTCCCGGCTACAATTATAGGATGTTAGTAGTTAATGTCCACCGATTCGTATTGGACCAGCATTAAATTACTTCGAACATGTTTTTTTCGTAACAAAGAGAGCACTCATATTTTTTGGTTATTTTTCATAAACTTACAAAAGATGCAGATATTAAACTTCATTTCTAATACAAATAATAATTTATCGGATAACAATTGATACATAATATCTATAGTACCGATATAAGCTATTGTCCCATAAATTCAGCACTTTGAAGTCAAAACTGTATATTTTTTATTAAATCTCTCCCAAGCGGCTAGCTACAATATACACAATTGAAGTGCCCATCAATAGTTTGTCCCTGTTCTGCGAAATATAATTATATTAAATCTCGTTTCATGCCTTTAATTATTCAAAAAAATGAACATTTCTGTAAATTATGGAAAACCTCTATTTTTTTATGAAAAGCTTTTGTTTTGGCGTATTACGATAATCTATCAAACTGGGTTACTTCTCATTTACCATCACGATTTCAAACAAGATTTTCCGTTTAGATCACAAATGCTGGTCTTTTAAAGTCAATCGCGATACCATATTAAATTACATATGGAAAAACTGAAAAAGAGTAGTATTTTCATATCAAGGGCCAAATCAAATGGTAACTGTTCAACATTGTTGATAAAATCCCTTGATTGTCCGGGAAGAATTCCGTGTTCCGGAAGGCATGTCAAGTCGTTGGTATCAGCTGCCAATATGGCGAGCGTTGCATTCGAGCATAACACACATCAGAGGATCAAAAGCTTTTTTATTTTACATAGTGTACAGGATGGTCAGGACGCTCACATGGTAAGTGATACGCCTGATCATGACAGGGTGGGATTGATTGAGCCCAACAACTGAGAAACAGTAATTACTCTCTCAATTCCGCACTGCGCCCGACACCCGAGACGACAGAAGTAAAACACTTATATTTCACGGAACGATATCTGTGGTGATACCTACCTAGATGACTCAGTGCTGAGTCTACCATCTAGTTCGCTGTTTGAATATCTCTGACTTCAGGGTTCGCTCTTTGTTAATTAAAAGGTTGGCTACTCGTTAAGAAAAGAACCAACGTGTTATGCAAATCATTGGCATAAAAGTGTAGGTATTGATCAATTATAAGCTTGGTGACTTGACAATACTAGAATAGAAGCTTTACTTATCTAAGGAACTCCGCTAAGCGAGGATGTTCCCACAAAGAAAATCGGCGGAGCAATTTCGTGACGCGTGACCAGCATAATTGAATCAAATATTTTTCTAGCGGCAAAGATAAGCTCTTATTTCATTACGGATTCTCCTTCAGTGTAACTTAGATATTATGTGCCTCGCTAAAGACTTACGGAATAGAATCGCTGATTCGAGTCGCGGTTGGACTTAATGGAATGACTGGTGGGCGGTTAGGTTTAATCAGATATATGCTAAATGACTTGAGAAAACTTTTCAATTATTGCATTTTTTTAAGCACCAGTAAAGAAATACGCAAATAACTATTTTTTTAAGAGCTTTATTTTACTTGACTACCCTGGCTGTATTGGTACGGACTACGAGTAAGTATCACTTAGATAAATCAAGAATTGGTGTCGAGGTTTTTACAATAACAAACGAGTAATAATGCTGCTAATGATGTGAAATACGAGTTGTGAGTGTTTAATTTTAGTTATTTTTTTAATTTACTTTACTTCAATCACGTTCTGTATGATAAAAAACATTTAGATCTCCAAAGAAAATATATGAACAGCACCTTAATAAGTTTAATTTATCGTCTGCATTATCTGGATTCTCATTCAGATTTCGGTTTTTTATCAATGTCGCATGCCGCCGACAAGCCGATCAACATTCATTTCGCAACATTTCACTAAGCGGTTTCACTTATATCTGGAATTAAATCGGCTCTCTTATTTTCGGGTACCCACAGACTGGGATTGATTTATACGATAGGATAAGGAACTGTTTGAAGGCGTTTGTGGGCGCGTTGCTGTCGAAATTCTAGATGTTTTCTTATTTGTAGAGTTATCTTTAAATTTGAAGTGTTATCATATTTATGAAAACACCTTCGCAAATTTTTTTTTGCAAAAAATGATAGGTGATAGGGGGCTAACCTTTAAAGATAGACATATGCTGTCGCGGACTTTTTGTTGACCTTTTAAAGGGGAACAATACATGACTTTTGCGAAACTTGAACCGTTTACGCAGCGTACGCAGCGGAAGCTCCAAGTATGAAAAAATCCTCCCCGATTTTGAAACATTTTTCATCGCTGCTCCGCTTCTATTGCTTTACGCGTGATAATATATAGCCTTCCTCGATAAATTAGCTATCTAAAACTGAAAGATATTTTTAAATCGAACCAGTAGTTCCTGAGATTAGCGCATTCAAACAAACAAACAAACTCTTTAGCTTTATAATATTATAATTTAATTATATATTATAATTATTATGGATATGATTACAGCATTGGGAAATTCACACACCGGAAATGAGTTCCAGACCTTTGTCGAGCAAAGATGGGGTTGATAGTCTCGTTTCATACAGAATTTTAAATATTTGAATGGATTCCCTTCAAGATTTAGGTTTATTTTCGGCCATGTGAGGAAAATAGTCTGGGTTTTAAAAAAATCAATAACACTAACATTTTTATATTATCTCGCCATAAACCTTATAATCGTGGACCTGTCATAACAACATGGCCAATTATAAGTGCGTTGTTTTTAGCCCCTATGTGGGTTGTATGAAATTGCAATTTCAACTCTATTAAAAACTAAGTTCATTACCGCGAACGTAAAATGAAAATAAACTTTCATATCCAATTATTGTGAACACACAAATTGAAAATTGATATCGCTTTTGATATTTTGTGTGTTGGACTGTATGTGAACTAGTTACCACAAAGATAGTATGTTTGTTTGTGTTTTTAAATTTCATAATTCATTTACTTGTGGGAATTCTGAAAGTCCCAATATATATCTCAACATTACCAAAAAAAGTATAGATTCGTGATATGCCAACAAAATAATCGAAAATAGTGTTCCGAATGCAGTGACAGCACACATACATATATTTACGTACATTTACCTAAACCAAAAGAGCACAAACTGTACTCTCTTCGGTGGTTCATTTTTGAGGCACGGGTGGCGTATCTACCTTTATATATATAGAATATCATTGACCATTACCATTAAGAATAAGTGCAGCTGTGTTTCCAGACTAAAGTTTGATACAGACAGTAAAGTTATTCCTAGGTGGGCTAAATGCTTTATTGATACCTTATTTCATTAACATAAATCTTCTTTAAGAAAGTTATATACAGTCCACCGTCAAAAAGTCTCAAACAATGTTAGTAGTAATATTCCGTACCATAATAGTAACTAATTTTTTCCCTAGCTGTCAACAAATCGATATAAAAAGCATGTCGGTTGTTGCTATGGTGAGAACAATTAAGAAAATTATGTATCATATCATAGATTGTTACTTGTGAAATAAAAGCTCTTTGACTATATTTATCTTCAATTACTACATTACGTAGTTATTTAAATAATTTTCATAATCATTTATATTATCAAACGAATTTCTATATATCATACAACTGTATAATTCAATATCATTAATATCAAGTATGTTAAACGAACAAGTACAATTTTTAAATTCTAACTTTATACACGTTTTTTATTAAACCGCAAACAGTAATTTAAGAGTAATAATTCTACTTTTACTTGACCACGAACAAAAAACCAAGATGTAATTACTATGAGCATGAAACCACTGGCGTTACCTGGAAAATTTTGCGCATTGTATTAAAAGTTAAGTTTATTTCAAAATAGGTACAACAAATACCGGATAGGAAGGATAAGGAAAGGATGATTCATTCATTTCCTGTAAGGAAGGGTAGTACTTTCTTATTTGGAAACTCAAAGGGAACTTTGTTTATACAGCTGAACGTAATATAACAGCTTTTGGAACTGAAGTTTCTGTTTGGCCCATATTTTTTCAGAATGTTCAATTCCATTTCTTAAACAGTAAAAGGTTCTTTTGTTACCTTTTGATATCTTCCACATGCTCATAATATACAAAAAAATATATCAGTATCATTATCAGCTCATTAAACGTCCCCAGTGCCAGCCTTACCCTGATAAAAGTATTTAACTGGAATCCCTACAATATAAATAAGTGCGTATAGTAGGTAACCATAAGAAAGATTTAGTGTTGATTTTATTGAATCATTTTTAAAATATTTCAAGCTTGTATTGGCTTTGATAACCGGAGGATTACCGCCATCTCTTAAAACAGTGTTATAATATTACTTCGTCTTTTGATACTAAAATGCTGACGTATCATATAACATTACTGTTTTAAGAGATTGTGGGTAACCCCTAGATGTTATATTAAAAATTGGTCTTTCTCTGTGGTGTTTTTAGGTAATTTATATAGAAAACGGTAAACTTTTTGATCATACTACTATATTTTAGCTTAGATACATCGAAACGATGGGCCAACTTGTTGTGCAATGTGGATGATAAAAACGGAGGACTGGGATATCTGTCAAACCTACCAATGAGGTGAACTATGCTAGCAACTGGTTGCATGGCAATAGGTTGAAGAGAGTTTAGAAAGAAGAGGTAGGTACTTATCATTAGTATAAGTAGCTTGTAATACCTGTCATAATCAGCATTTATGTGGTCAATGTTGGTTGCGATCCAATGTTTAAAAAAAAATGGTTACATCGGTGACTGTGGGAGAATCATTCTTTGACATGACGCATGCAACGGTTAGGCCGTAGTGATTCCACGCCCTTTTAAAAAGCCACCGATCATCTTCGTCAATAAGACCGTATCATTATACATATATTATTAATGTGTTTATCCAAAACTGCCCATATAACAATCATCATTAGATCTCGGGTGCCATTAGAAGAGGTATGTATTTCACCAGGAATCGGATCACTTGAGTACAAGAGAACTAGTTCCTACTTTCCGACGAGGTCATACACTATACGGTGATTCTATATATCCAGTAGCTGTAGCTCTCCTATTTGGTGGCGTATACTTTGTAACATTATGCACAAAAAGATCCACCCTAAAATAGCCCCTTCAGCTGACCTACTTCGTCATTTATTGGATCGATTCTTTACGTTTACAATAAGGTTTAACATACCTACATATATCCTGTCTATTCGTTAGAGTATAAAGAAATAATTTATTTGTTAAAGACTAATGCGGAATCAAGAACAAACGGAAAAATATGACAGTTTTATCATATTATACGAGAAAAACTTATAATTTGTTGGACGGCAAGATGCAACCAAAATCACTGTTTAGAAAATAATTTCAATCTTTATTGGAATTTAAATCAGGGAATATACTCATATACACTAAACGTATGACATCTACGAGCGTGGTAGTGAACAGAGGTAATGGTAAAAAGGATTTTTGAATGCAGAATTTTTGTCAACAGATTTTAAAATAAAAATTGTGGCGTATGCAAAACTAATACAGCGTAATTATGCAGTATAAAATATAATATATGTAGTCGTATTAAAAGTAAGTCTCACTATACAATTTTGAGTTATCCTTTGATAAGCTCTAATTAAGATGGCAATGCTGAAAATTGGATTACATATAATCATATTTAAGGACTTTGGGTCACAATACCAGTAAAGCGGATTATTAAAATAATGGATGTTCCTTCCTAGGCATAATTGCTTTATATGTAACAGTGAGGGTACGTAACCAGGAAATTTACTATGAGTAACATTCAATTATTAACTATGAAAGTTATAAACAAGTAAGTTCATACATATATTAATGAAATATAGTTTAGTATCGTAACTGAGATTTAAATTACTTACAGCCCTGACAGTCTACTGCTGAATATGACAACATACTATCATTGCTGTCGCTCACTGAGATGAGACAAATTGCATAGATAAAATTAATAATTTAAAAAACCCCCGACACAAGAACTTAACTAAAACCGCTCCTAATTATTTCTTTCTATCTACGATATTTTTCATATTAAGTTCAGTCCCCCAACGCGACGTTTTTTTTAGAATTATTAATAGATTCTTAGGTACTTTAACATTAAGTTTCTTTTATTATTTTTTTCTTTTAAAAGGGAAATTACTTAAGTTCTTGTGTCGGGGGTTTTTTAAATTTTTAATTTAATTTTTATTTCATACTTTTTATGGGTAGGTTAGGTTAAGTTAGATTTTAGTATATTATAATTTACTTACTACAATTTAAGGTCAATCTCGTTCGCTATTTTACTTATTAATTACTAGCTTTTCTTACTATAAATAGGCTAAAGGTCACATTGTTACTGATTCCAAGTATATTTGCAGTCATTCAGTTACTCTCCCTACTTTATCCTTATCAAACATGTCTAAGAACACTCGCACATAAGTCACCTTTAATACAAAAAAAATTGAAATCACTGCATGCGTTCGGGAGTTATGATGCCACGGACAAACAGACACACAGACAGACAGACAGACACGTCAAACTTATAACACCCCTCTATTTGCGTCGGGGTTAAAAATGGTCTCCACCCGTTGATGTTACCGTGGGATTAACAAATAGTTATTAGATTTGGTTGGTACAAATAAAACAAAATAAACAACAGTCTTGACATAAAATAAACTTTACATTTTGAGTCCTGTTAAAGATTTTCTAAACACAAAATTGCTTACTATCTTTCAATATTAAAGACGGGTATTAATAAAGTTTTACAAACAAAGGATGCTGATAACAAACTTAAGTATCAAATTAATGCTAGAAAGGTGACTGGCCTTCATGAGACTCGTCTCGTTTATCTTTATAGTTCATTTTATTTCACCGAGGAATGCTTTGAGCGAAATTGAATTGGGTTCGGGGCTTAGCTTTGAACTATCGAAATAAAAATTGCGCTACGACTTAATAATTTTTTATTACTTTTGCGAGACAATAAAAATCTTGCAATAAGTTTGCATTGGTTTCACTATAACAGGTATTTATACTTTGAGCGATTTCACCAGTTCGGTTAGGGCAATGCAAGCTGAATAACCAGATTGTTTGAAAAATTAATACGATTCACTGTAAATTACAGTCTGTAACTTACATGGCTGGTTCATAGGGCACGGTTCATTGTCGTGTTATTGGATACTCGTTGGTCATTCAGAAGTGCCACACGTTACTTTTGTCCCATTATAAATTACAATATTTTGTCAAATGAATAAATGATAAAAGAAAAAGTATTATTCAAAGTATATAACGGTACTTGTAGCTATAAAGATACTATCAAAAGCACAAAGCTTTTAGTTCGAATTGAATGTGGGGATAACGAAAAGGGTTAAATAGTCTGCATGCTAGAAAAATGGCACAGGCTTTTTGGAATATTTTACTTGATTTATGCTGCTTGAAGATAAACAGTTCAACGTTGTCAAGGTACCTATTGGCAGATGAAAAATTTACACATTTTTGACATCGTTTATATTGTAATGGTTGAAAAGCCGGCTATATCACCAAGGGGGCAACATTTGTGGGCATAGAAATGTCGGTTTGTATTCTTCTATATATTTCCATGTAAAATATGTATGTTACTACTAATATACTTGCTTATATTGAGTCTGGATGGCGCTGAGTGAATGTCGGCGGATATTTAAAAAGGTGTACTCTGGTTTTAAAACATTTTGATATTTACACACAGGTGTATTAAAGTAAATACATTTTGAAATTCTTAAAAGTGACGCCAAGAAGTGATTCTCCGGGTACCCAACACGAAAGTGCACTAGCTTCGTTGTTATAGTACGAGCAACTTGGTCTGTGTTCTTAACTTGTTAGGTGTTTGCTTAATAATAGTATATTTAGAAAAGATACAATGAAATATGAGGGGGAATAGGATATTTTGAGCCTACGGTAACCTCACTTACGGACGAATCGCCAATTCTTTTGTTTCTTGCCGATTTTCCTTTGTTCCTAGCCGATTTTCTTTTGCTTCTTGCCGATTTTCATTCATGCCGAAGCATGGCTTTCCCACACTTAAAACAACTTCTTGAAAAGGTGGCAGTTTTTTCCCTTAATGTAAATCAGTAAGTGTACAAACCCTGAGTTATATTAATATTTAACCGTCCGGTGGAAGGTAAATATCAATATAATTAATTTAAACAATCTGTCCCTTAAGAATTTGAGTTCAGACCCAAAATTAGTCTTCAATATAGAAAATCAGTTGCTAGGACTCTACCGCGGTAATCAAATTCAAATAAATTCTAACAGCGTAGCTGTAATTACTAAACTGCTGGTATTGTAAACATCTCAATTTCAATTGTATAACAACACAACAGTCAAAACTGTTGTTTGAACAGTCAAAACTGTTCGCAGAAAGTCTATTTAAAATATATATTGTAGATAATTATAAAATAACATAATTTATTGCGCATTGTTAAGCAGCATAGTTATCATTACTTTATATTTATCTGCTAATTCATTTATTTTAATATAAAAAATCTATCATTTTCCCGATGAAACTGCTTTTATTGCTAAATATATCATATTTCTTGGGAAAAAGATATTGAAAGAGTGTCAACTTAGATACTTAAACGTCAATTTCCAATGATTATTAAGATAATCGGTCGACGTCTTGCATATTTTGCTGCTGGTAAAGATTCGATAAGAAAAGCGGCTTCACAAAATAATCGAAATAAAACAATATACTTTTTTGATTTGATTTATTCAATTGGCCCAAAATACTATAGCAATATTTCGTATGTTAGTATTATAAAATGCTTTTGATTTTTTATTTATCGATCATTTATCCACTACTGAATACAAATAAAACATATACTTAAAATAATACGCTCAGGAAAACGGAAGGTTATACAAACGGAAAGACATTAGTGATGAACAACGTTTTATTTCTGTGTGTATTATATGATCTAGATTTTATGTTATTATATAAACCGTCAATATTAAATTACTTGTTATATACACAACTATTACTTTGAGCATAATAATAATACTCCCTTATCTCGCTCAGATGCTGAACTGCGGCTTCGCTGACTAGAGCGCACAAACACAATGAGTTGAAAACAATACATGCTATAAATGTTGGGTCGCTGACAGACGTATGTATATATATCAATTTAACACAATTAATATAACCTATAGTCAATACTAATTTGGCTAAAGGCCGACTAAAACATATCAAGAAGGCGGGAATGAAATGGAAAATAAATCAATTACGAACTGTATGTAATGCTTTTATTAACTTATGTTAACGTATAGAAAATAATCATCAAATCGTAATATGACATATTTTTCTATTTTCAATAATTCATAAGACTTGGTATTTTGTGTATTTTAAAATATTTAAAAATACCTAACTCAAATTCAACCCCACATTTTAAAAGCAATTTTTGACCAAAACTGAGAACAAAACCTGGTCCGTCGAAAAATCTTTTTCATTTTGTTCGACTCTAGCAATTTTGTGGAGCATTTAAAATGAAATCGTAACCCTCTGTGATGTTAACGGAGCCAATCACTTATTTTAGTCCAACGTTTTTAAAATGCAAATAGCCATTGTTATCGGCATTTAACAAAATTGGCTGAATAATTTGATATATTTTTAAAAATTGAAAAATGTTGATGAGTTAGTTTCAATTCGATAAATCGTACCTATGTGAGCAGACATACTATTGCATCATAAATCATAATAATTGATCTTAAATTTAAGTTAACTACTATTGAATTTTCTACCTAAACCTACATAAAAGTACATTTCAACAAACTGTGTGCTTAGATTTTAAAAAGTCTGTTAATACGATTTAATAAAGGGAGTCTGTTGTGATGTACGATGCGATTACGTGCATGTGCTAGCATAACCATTTAATCAAAATGACATCGAACATTAATATGTTAATCTTTCGAAATCGGTCCTATGTTTCCTAAGATGGTTACTGGATACATTTATTGCAGTAAATTGTATCTGATTTCCTGTTGGAGCTTGGATGGAGAGGTGTTTAATGACTTGTCTGCTTTTGGTGAGCTCCGTTACTTTTCTTGTTTTTAAATTATCTTCCTTGTTATGAAATATATTCTCGACAATAAATTCTGCACAAAACGCGCCTTTTTTGACAATCCTAAATTAAGAAGGGACGATACGGATATTACCCTCCACATTTGTATATACGCCAGCCGTTATGATTGCACTCGGAGACGAGATAAGGCGGCATACTGGACTGAGTAATCCGGCTTTGATGTTCGTGGGTCAGTCCCTTATACTTCCTTTGCTTTAAACATATCGCACAGTTATTTCAACCAGTATATTATGTGTCATGGAATGTGAAATTGACATGATCTTGGTCTAATAACTACAGTTTTTAATAGCAAAGTTCTGTTTCTTGAACTATATTAAATGTTTTAAACTACTAATGGATTGTCTGCCAGTACCAATACAGTTTTGAGTGTAGTTGGGTACTGAACTCAGTTTGCATTAAATTAATCTTTATTGAGATGTATAATTTGTAGATGGCTACTTTGTATATTGTTCTCAAAGAAAATAGATGATGTGTAAGCGTTTCTATAATGGCGCTTTTTGAACTCAAGCATTTACTAAGAAGGTTCTGAAATCCGTTAATACGCAAGGAACAGCACGTTCATTGTGTATGGTCCTTTCCAATAAATAACGCCCTTTCACGCCCTTTGTCCCAGTATAGAAATACAGCATGTCGACAGCATGTATAATAGTAAAGCCAATAGTTTCATAACACTGCTATTTCACTGGACAATATCCTATACTGAACTTCAGTCGTTTTATGTTACAAAACAAAACTAGTTTCTTGGTTTTATTAGAAGTACTCATAATATGTCATTTAATGAATGATACCTGATCATGCATGTCAGATGACTTTGGACATTGTACTGTAGGATGTTTTCCAGGTACTTGTTTAATTATAGTTATAGTACAGTAAATTATGCAATATTTTGTTTTATATTTTAGTGTTGAAGACAAAAAAATATTTGTCGATATCGATTTATTTGAAGAAAGCTTGGTAGAACCTGGAATTTAGGACACGCGAAATGAAGAAAATAGAAGGGTCACGCCTATTTATCCTATGTGGAATAGTTCGTTTCACAATCCCTTGTGAATAGGCCTTTGGATGGATTCCCCGAAACTATAATGCCTTGAACTACAAAAGGCGTCTAACAAAGAACTGCTGTGTTGTGGTGCAAGCGCTTACATGGAAAGCTAAAAGTAATTTGAGATCTTCCAAATTGATTCATCATCATCAGTCTATAACGACCCTCTACAGGGCACAGGCCTTCCCGCATACAATAGCTATGGAGAGATAAAGCCATAACCCACCATGCCAGCCCAATGCGGATTAGTAGGTGTCAACAACTACCATTCTAAGATTATACCCGGTAAAATAAAGTTAAGCCGTCATTACCTTTATTTTCGGTCAATCGGGTGAATTAGCCTGCAATGTCCTAAGCAAACCCAAAAAATGGCATAATGTAATGTTTCGCTGAGGGTTTCGAAGCACAATAGCAAACGTACACAATTAAAATTAAAAAAAAACTACTTTTTTTCAAAGTTTGACAAAGGTGTCTTAAAACAAATATTGATTCGATAATCACTGCATACATCAAACTGTGTCGTACATACAAATTTATCTTGTAGCTACTTAATAAAAATGAGATTTAATAATTGGAAGTTTGTACTTCAATTATTAAATCTCATTTTTACGGATGGATGGTAATCGTTAGTTACCACCTAGTTATATACATTGAGTTACTAGTATTTTTTTTTACAATATGTTGCACTTGCCTCTTTTATGATGAATGAAGAAGTAGATCAAGTGACATAATAGTTGGAGGTTATTTTCAACATTCGGTATCGTCTGCGCGAAACAATGTTACCTAAAGATGTAAAATTATGCAAGGCGTTGTGAACCTACAAACTCACAGCGGGTTCAACCCTAAATGGGTTAAAAGCTTTTGTTATTTCAAGCAATTAAAACATCAGTTTCTGTAATAACTGCAAACAAAGCGAACAGAGAACAGTTTCAGCATTATGCATACTAAATTAAAAAAGAAATGATTTTCCATCCGTTTGACACAGAGTAGCTAATGACTGTACCCGTAGTTTATAAGCTGGCACTACTTAAAGGTTTCACAAAGTATTTTTTTCGGCTGTGGCCTCGTTTCAGTGGAGTGCCGTAGGGTATTCTTTTAGAGCCAAGGTTTTTGTGGTGCATTTGGAGCATCGCTTTGGTTCGGAGTTTTTGAAGGTGGCGATTTTGCTGTTATAATAAATAATGGTTTTAAGAAATGATTATGACATATCTTGATTTATTCCTTTTATATAAGAGTAATGTTTATATCAATTCATTATATGAGAAACTAACCTTTTTTCTATTTCTTGTAGAAAGTAAATTTTAAAGGAATTAATTTTCTAGTAGAAAATAAACTTTACAAACATAACGTTTGTAAAGGTACAGTTTTCCTTTAAAAAACAAGTAGAGGTATGTTAATAGACAAATTTCTCTCTATCTGTCCTCATGACATTAATAATATAGAGAATAATATTAAGCGTATTGTGAAAAAACTTGACTCGAACCTCATATCATTGATTAATCATTTTGTTCTTTAATACATCACCGTAAAAATATTTTGCTTATCGTTTCTACGATTTAATAATTATTCGTTTCGTTTCACAGACTTCATTTTCAGTCACAATTCTAGTTTAAGGAATTATTTTTCAATAGAGGAAAAAAACAGTGGGGTACCGTGTAACTGTAATGCAACTTTTCTCATATAGTAAGCTCTAGTATTGCTTGTCTTAAAATAAATTAATGTTATACGATGTTACAATTTTATTTTCATGAAAATACAACACTCTTCAATATTTCTTACTACTTAGCTCGTGTAAAAAAAATGTCTCGTAAAGTACATATGCTTGAATAATTATAATAAAAACTGTCAAATGCATACTGAAACTCATCAAACAGGGTGCCACTATTTTGAGAATAGCCTTGAGTACATAACCTAACCGATTGCAGTGTTAAACAACAACTGGTTGATGAATATAATATAATATATATCGTCTGACATTACCATGTACTAATCATGCAACAATTACGCAGGTTTGACATCAGAAGTCACCTAGATACTCGTTCAAAATCGACATTTACTATGGACCTGTCAATCCTTAACTTAATTATGATAAACTGTCTAAGTTAGACGAAGCACAAAGTCTGGGAATATTTGCGTAGAAATGATCCAATTTAGTGAGATCAAACAAATTTAATAAGTTAAACTTAATTTAGGCCGCTATATTTCAGAATAATGGTAGTATTTTTCTTAAAATGTCCCAGAGCGAAAACATTATTAGTATCCAATAATCAAGGGATATATAAAGGTAAGTTTATTGTTACAGTTTTTATCGTGATTAGGAGTAATTATTGCATATTTATATATTAAAGAAAATCATTGTCTCAGCTTATTATACGTCCCAAACGAGTGGCACGAGCCTGCCTTAAAGGGAGTATAAGCCTTAGTCGTCCACGGGCCTTGTGCGGATTGGCCGACTTTACGCATAACCTTTGAATGTCTTCGCAGGCGTGCGCAGGTTAACTCACTCCTTCATGGTAAGAGCGTCGGATAACGTACATATAATTTAGAAAATTTAAAAACACATTGGTACGTGGCGGGATTTGAACCTGCCCCCCCCCCCCCCCGATCGGAAGGCGACAGTTAAGTCACCGACGCTGTCTAATGAATAAGGTTATAAAGGCTAATAATATTATTCTAACATCGGCGAAAATTACTTTAATTGCAATGATATTAGACAACGAATTAAATCAGTTAGTTTAAGGTTAATTTAATTAATGTGGATAAACTCACACCACAACCGGAGGATTAAGACTCGTGTCAAAATTCCAGGCCGTTTTCAGTGTGACACTCGTAACATCCATAGAGTAAAGAGTGGGTTGCCGACTTTTGAAAAGGAAGTAGGATAATAAATATGGAATAAAATTGGCAGTTTTGTCCTCTGGTAAACTCATTCTCTTATCGAAACATAACGCAGTGTTGTTTTTCACTTCTAACAAACTGTCTTATTCGTGAAACATAGCTATTTAAATAAATATCTAAATACATAGCCCCGTGCATCTCATGATTATTTATTCTAGGAATTCTTTTTTCCCTTGTTTATTCCTTGCATGTAAGTTATTATTTGCTTATTCCGCATTATCGTATCATTTTTTGGAAAGTTTTAAATGAGTTAACAAATATGCAAGTTTTTTTCTTAAGTACAGTATCAATATTTCGTTATTTAAGTTAATACATAATTATTTAGAGGCTCAACGGTGTGGACTGTCGCCTTCCTACCGGGAGGGCTGAGGTTCAAATCCCGACACGTACGTTTTATATGTACGTTATCCGACGCTCTTACGATGAAGGAAAACATCGTGAGGAAAGCTTCATGCACGCCTGCGAAGAGATTCGAAGGTTGTGTGTGAAGTCGTCCAATCCACACTGGGCCCGCGTGGACGACTGAGGCCTAATCACCCTATACGGGTAGGCTCGTGCCCCTCGGCGGGGACGTTTAATGAGTTGATGATGAAGTTAGGTATATCACGCAGAAGTGTGATAATTGCGAAAAATTGTGTTATTTACAGTTTAGCAGAAAAATCCCACCGATGACTTGCAAAAGGTCGCTGTTGGAGACTGGATGAGAAAAGCGGAGGACCGGGATATTTGGCGCCGAAACGGAGAGATGATATTATAGATTAAAGAGACAGAAGGAAAAAGAGCTTAAGTGCAGACGCGAGAGAATTGGATCTAATTCTATTATAACATTAGTGGTAAAAGAGTGAAAATAATATACCTAAGTGTACATATATCTGACATTCACATAGCGCCATCTTATGGGTACTTAACAACGGATAAACATACTTAATGTTTGAATTGCCCGGGGATTGAACCCGGAACCCTTGGTGTTGCAGTCAACGTCTCAATCGCTACACCAAAAGGGTCGTCAAAAGGTTGTATATTAAACATTTTAATGGCCTCGAGCTATTTTATGTATGTAACTAAGTAGATGCTTACAATAAGATTGAAAGAATCCATAAAAACCAGAGTAATAAAAACATTTCACTTATATTTCGAACAGTATCTGAGTTTGATATTGGATGAATCGTTTCAGAAATGCACTGTGTTTTCACCGACAATTTTCATAATTGAGTCTTCAAATTTTTTTCTTTTCACTGTAGCTTCCGTATCGGTTGGGCATCGTAAATTTCATTACAGAGAAATTGAACGTCAGGAGAGGAACTCCGGCATCATTACAGTGTTATAATAAAACCTCGCACGTGGCTTACATAGAATGAACAATATTTTACCAGTTGACGCCGTTACCTTGTGCAACATTTTCAGAAAATCCTGACATTGAAAATATTTTGAGTGGAAAAAGTACTTTAAACCACAAAAGAATATATATTTTAGGATAGAAATAATACGGCCACTCCGTATTCTCCGTATTCTTTGTGCTTCAAAAATCGTATAAAATCGTGGTATAACGAAGGAGCCGATAATACAATCTAAGTGGTGGTAAGCGGTAACTATTAGCTTACTATCAGTTATGATGAATCTGGGATCACAACGAGGGGAAAAAGGTAAAGGGTGTATAGGCATTTGTCGTCCAAGCGGACCCAGTTTGGATTGGTTGACTTCACGCACAACTTTGGAATCTATTCTCAGGCATGCGCAGATGTAGGTTAGATTATAGGAAAAGATTTTCTGTTCTAAAAATTCTGAAATGATCATGTCATAAAGCCGTTTTTTTATAGCGTCTAAAAAAAAGGTTTGTTGTTGTTAGCATGTCGAAAACTTCATAATTTGGTAATATTTTCAATACAGTGAAAAAGAGATAGATTACTCTTTTAAAGTGATATGTGGATCTAGCTTCAAAAGGGCTAAGGTGGCAACACTGAGCGTATAAGCGTCAAATAAACGTACATATAATTTCGAATTAAGAAAAGACATTGGTACATGGCAGGATTTGAACCTGTAACCTCCAGATCGGAAGGCAATAGTCCACACCAATGAGCCACCGATGCTCTGATCACAATGTACTGTTAGGTATTTGCACAACTTTTGAATCTGTGCTTGTGCCACCAATGGAACTTTATAACATGTTGGGCTGTAATCTTAGGTAGCGGCGGCGTATTGTATTTGTGAGCTTAAAATTAATATTAAATTTATTATTAAAGTGATTGCTTTTCTTCACAATTAAACTTTTGACGAACCATTTGGTGATGCGGTTAAGATGTTGGCTGCAACACCAAGGGTTCCGAGTTCGATCCCCGCGCAGTACAAACATTGTGTGCATGAACATGTCTGTTTGTAATGATCTGGGTGTTTTCTATGTATAATATGTATGTATTTACAAAAAATATATAAGTATGTTTATCCGTTGTTTACGTTGTTTAGTAACCCATACTACAGGCTTCACGCTTAAATTGAGGTTAGATTGCGTTGTGTGAATGTCAGTGGATATTTATTTATTTAACTCCCATGGGCAAAAGTATCACTCACTATTGCGTAGCCAAGCTAGATAGCTCTATTAATTTATATATTAAAAGAAATTACGATAACACTAAGTCACTAATAGGTATCATAGGTAGTATCTTGAGCAAGTGAAGAGCTTTAACAATTAACATTAAAATGCTCAGCATGAGTGCTCCCTATATACATGGCTTATACCCCTTTTTATTATCTTCACCAGTACCCAAATTATAATGAAATGTATAGAAATTTCACAAAACAGGAGCGTTTTATTCCATCAAGTTAAACGTTTCAACTTATCAAATAAATGCTGACACAGCAGACTGTGAAAATAAGATATTATTAATGAATATTTCTTTTTATAAATACAATTTGGAATTTGTGAATAGGCACACTTTTAATATAAAGGACTTTTAAAGGGCGATGGTACAAAATTAAATTTGTTTTGAATATGATTAGATCGGTTGAGCCGAAACTGTAGCACTAATGTACATCTCACACATCCTATTCATTGGGAAATTTGAATTTTCATGCAATATTATGCATAATAATAGTAAATCATTGGGATAGCTCAATTGTTAGGGGAGACTTATGTTTAGCAGGGGAGAACTTTGTCCGTATATTTTCTCGTTCCTTAGGATAGCGCAGGTGTTGATTCAGCCTGATCGAAAATGATTGATAATTTTCTGAAAGAATAGATGATTATATGCTTCCAAAGGCATGTTAATTCATTGGTCCCGTCTACAATCTAGATGATAGTAGTTAACACTTACTAAAGCATTGGGACCGCGTTTTAGGTTACGGAAATGCTCTGAGAGAAGGCCTGTACTCTAAAGTGGGACGTTATAGGCTAATGATGATGATTAAGATCAATTAAATAAAAATGAACTAAGATTTTCTCTCTCATAGATTTTATTTGAGCCGCGCTAACATTTATGCATTTAGAAAATCTGTGTTACGGGTAAAGGGTGGGCCAGCAATAACTGCATTCTTTGACCTACAAATTTCACATCTCAAATTATCAACTGGATTGAGTTTCCTGATATAACTACTGATGCCTAAATGTATTTTTTAGTAATCCAGAGATGAGACTTTGAACTTCATACATGGTATGTGTATTCCGAAGTAAAAAAAGGTAAATTCATCATCTAATTTTCTACCCTACAGAGATATTCTTTACTAAAAGCATAATATATGTGGCGTGAGAATTACCTGAAATTGAGGTACCAAAGCATGTTATCGAGTTATAGTTTCTTGAATTGTTATTGCATTCAAAACAATCGGTTCGTAACTCCACACAATCGCTTTGTGAACCAAAGTTACGCCGACAGCGGTATAGCGCAAATTCCAAAGATATGTCAACAACATTCATTTGTGCGGCAATTATTTCCGAGCACACGACGCATTCCTTTGAGATAACTAATAGACACCTCAGCTTTGCCAGCGTGCATTGTGTTCAAAACAAAGAACAACTTCAAGATGCAGATGGCGGCTGTGGTTGAATTTGACCTTAAGTTTTAATGATTTCGACAACAGTGAGGTTCGTGTATCAAAGCTGTTTAAGGAAAGGCGATCATTATTGTTAAGTTTTGCCTCTAATGATAGAAGTTTATGCCTGCGCTTTACATAAATCAAAGCACTGTACCTATATAAAAATGGACTCATCTTAACTAAACTATAACAACCACATAATAAATTTAAAACTTCGTTGACGTTCAATATATTTAAGTACCGTTGAGTGCCAAGAGTAATCGGAGCAAATGGAATAATGCCAAGTATTACACTAGAATTTTACCGAAGAGAAGTTATTGCCTCACAAGGGTCCTAAAGATACAATTTCATCAGCATTTATTTTATAAAGTATATACCATACTTTCAAGGATTTAACTCTGTTCTTATATATTTTTCTTATCTCTCTCTAAATCCCCGGACTAATTACTATCTATCATACCACATCACCATACTGTATCATAGTATACATTGGTACATTTTCAAATGCCTACACCTGGCTAAGTAGGCCAACGAACTGATGAAATGCCTACTTAAGCCGCAACGATGGAACATGGCTAGTCCCTTAGTATCGGCCACTGAAGGGTTTGAGTTGTCAAGCTGCTTTAGAGGTCACCGACATCTTTATGATACAAAGCATAATCGTTATCTTCATTATGTTCAAAAGCAATCTGAGACTTTTTAAAATGTATATTTCAAATACTTACTATAAGTTTCAAGTACCAATTGGGTATTAGTAGTACTTAAGTACTGATAGTATGTATAAAAACAGTAAAACACTTTCCACAAGAGATTTTTATTCTTTCACACTTTACAAGAGAATTCATTAACTGTTTTTTTTTAATTGATTTTGTTGTTGGCCGCAGATGGCCTTAACGACGTCACCGGATAAAATGGATGATTCATGAACTGCATGCTTACAATCAGTATTTATACTCTCTAATCGGAAGTCAACATTATAACTTTACTAAATAATCAACAAAAGTATTTATAAAGGTGGCGCCACTGCACCACTTCCGTTTGAATAAATGTTATATTGAGATTTTTACATTTCGATACAATTGTTATAAAATATTTTAATACAAGCATAAGCCATTTGACAACTCAGTTTAATATTATAATACAGTAATTTCATTAAATCTACGAAAAGCTCATATTAACCGGAAGCTTAAAGACCAACTATTAACAATGTCTTTAAATTAAAGATGGCGACACTTAAATGTTAGAACATGTTTACGTAAATACATTAGACAATTTAAACATTCAAATATTTATGACTAACAGTACTTACTTGCTTTTTAGTACTCAATTAAACTTTTTGATTGCAACAGAGTGAAACTAATGTTTTATCTCTATTTCTAAATTATTTTAATTACGTAAAAGCTAAACTAGTTCATTGCAAATCGATCGACAATTATGATTAAACTATATAAAAAAGAAGAACAAATTGCGTTTATAACTTATATTTTATAAATTTGCCAGCGTGTTGTTTTTTTTTACTAGAAAATTTTTGTGCGTTTCACTGCACTATCATCTCACCTGATCGAAAGTGACGATGTAGCCTACACTTCATCACGCAAACTCAAATAATGCCTCTTCACTAAAAAATATATTGCATACAAATATAGTGATATTATTTAAAATAACTTAATTTGTCGCAATTTTAGCTAAAAGTTTGGTAGGATCAGTTTTGAGTTTGTTGAATTATTTGTTACTTTTTTTTGTTTAATATCTAAAAAGCCATACGGTTACATTGAAAAGACAGAGAGATAGGATTTTAATACTGTATCACTTCGCGTTTAAAGCTCTAAATCAACCGTTCCAGGGTTGATGTGTTTAGAATTATAGGGCGGCAGAAATATAAGTATGGGCAAGCCATGCTTCGGTATGTATGGACTAGCTCAAACATAGCAACAGCCTCATAGAAAATCGTCATTAGATAACCACCAAGTAAACATTTGCTCGTTGGCAAACCTATGAGATGAAGAACTATCTTGAATTCCATTCATTATCTAGGATGCTAGTCATCAATGCACATTGGGCAGTTAACGGCCCTATCTTCTAAGTAGGTGAAATAGGAGTGATATGCACTTTTGTGTTTTGGGATGAGGACACCGTAGCTAGTAAAATTACCGGGTTTGAGACTTAACATCTATTTATTGCCTTAGGTGACAGGTGCAGTGCGGCATTTTTTTATCACTTATTGGTCTCCTTCAATGCCACTCTGTCATGGCCAGACGTATCACTTACCATCAGGTGAGCGCTCTCTTGACTATCCTATACACTTTGTAACATAAAAAACTCCCCATGATTACACATAATATAATACACACAATATTAAATCCAGTATAACACTTAAAATTTTCATAATGAAACCAATTTTAGCCTCTGCTAACCCTTTAAATTCATAGAATGGTCAAATTAAATGCGACAATTGAGTATTGTTTAAAGTCGGTAAATTAGTCGGCTAGACGCCGCTATCTTGCGGATATCCGCTATCTATAAATTAACGAAGGCTTTTATAAAGTCTTACACCGAAGCTACGAAACTTTAGGAGACTTGTTTTGATGAGCTTTGAGAGTGTCACTTTTAAATATCTACATTATTTTTATTTAGTAAGTACTAGTCGAAGTTCTGCGAAACTTACTTTGGCGTACAATAGTAATATATTTTTTTACTAGTTTTGAATTACTAGATTGGATACTTAAGCTTTTTATTAACGATTGTGTCTACTATTGTATTTAATTTTTTTAGATAAGGTATAAGTTTTTCTCATGTGGCGACCTCTGATATTTAATACTTGTCTTGTTTTAATTGAAACATGAACTCGCATAAATTAAATAATTGGACTACATTTGTACCTGATTCACTTCTTGGATGGACTTGGGTACATTCTAAATGAAATTTTGAAAAATTGAATAATTTTTAGAAAATTGAAGACTTGTTGGTAAGGGATAATAACTGGGGTTGTCATATTTAATTTTTTTTTAAAAGGAATTACTACTGTATTAGCCCGTCCCAGTAATTGTGGGACTTGGAACCTTAGAATAGTAAATAGTATTTATTACCATAAACCCCAATCAACTCATTTTGTATCAGTCCCATATTATATTTTAAAATTGTTGTTCTTACAACTTGATAATTCCTTCCCATCATTTTTTCAGTCATTAGTAACGGGAATATCTATTTGATCTGCAATGAAATTGTTATATAAATAATTTAGATAACGTTAAGATATTGAAAGTTAAATTTGGTAGAGAAATTAATAAAATGGCAGCGGAAGTCTTGAGCTGAACGCTTTCTCAATGGGTAGCCCTTCAAAAAGGTCATGAATAATTAAACCTCAAGATGCTCGAGATTGATGAAAGTACCACTAAAGTATTTAAAAATTAAATAATAAAAAAATTATTAATATTTGGATTATTTGGGAAGCAAGATGACTGAATTGTGAAACCCGGATGGATAAGATGTTCATTAAAATGGCTTCTTATGTTTTCAAATCAAATTATGCATAGATTTAATACTTGTGGTACTTACAGGAACGACAAAGCTTTTTAGTAACTACTTTATTGAGTGCCGTATGTACGTAATTCAATATATGTTTACCAAGATATTCAATTAATTGGGATTTTCCCTAATACTTCGATTATTGCGAACTTGTGTGCAGATCATCGGGTAAAATTTCTCGAAGATTGATGTTGGTGTAAAGGCGATAAGCGTTGTAATTTGCAACAGGAAACATGCGGAAAGAACTTATCCAAAAACCCAAGAATAGAGAATCAATGCTTGCAAATAAAATTACCTCTCTGGTAAGGGAAAACGTGTAGTTTGATAAAATTATTTAATAAATGCCTGATTTTTCGCGTCCGTTGCATGCCAAATGCAGACGTCAGACAAAATATTATTGTCTTTTGTATCTGTGTAGGAGCAGTCGAAAACTTAATAACATACGAATTTATTGATAAATTGAGATACCTTACTATACAACTCATAATTTCGCATGTTAAGTCAATTATCTATTTTAGTGCTGTGCTGACTGACTAGACACAGGACTTCGTTTAAATGTTTAAATAGCTCTTAAATTTGACAAAATACTTTGGCATAATTCTGTAACCGGGTGAGGTTGCATTGGTCTCGTTTATAATTATGTTTCACATGTTATTAAAATTATCAGAATTTTACCCGATACTTTTACGCTAGATAGCGCTGTGTGTACGTATGAGGACTTTAATTTTATGAATATGGTATTGGGCCAATGTTTTAACATTTTCACTTGCACTTGCACAAGAGAAGGCTTAGGGCATTACATAAAGGAATGTAAAGCAACGCTCTCTCCTATCCTAATGGTTTATAGGACACTGTCATCTCCAACCAGGTTTGCCACCTTTAGGAGGAAAAAATCGGGACGATCAGACATCCATGAGTGACGTTAGAAGTTTGGTCCAATCATGTTATGACGCATGTGAGACAGTCTAAGGAGAATGAAACTTTATTTTGTATTGAATCTAATAATCATTTAAGTAATTAATTTTCGTTTTTGTTACGAGCTGATTTTAATAATTCTTCATCATGTTTGTTATATATGATGTTATTTATTGATCCTATGACATATTGACATAAATCGAGACAAAATCGCTAGGCTGCCGGGACTTGGGACAATGCCTTCGAAATCGGGACCGTCCCGGGAAAATCGGGACGGGTGGCAACTCTGTCTCCAATCCAAGTCAAGTAGGAGATCATGGCGAAACCCTTCACCATCAAGACAGTAGTGAACTGTTTTTTTTTAGGTAAACTTATTATTCAGGTAAACTTAAAACATTTTCTGACTGTTATTGGATCGGGTTTTATAGAAAAAATATTTTTAGATCGACACGGAACTTTTATTGCGAAATTATATCAATTTGTTTGATTTATGTGTCTAAAGTGTATACCCTACAAACTACTCTCTGTGTTTGTATCTAAAAAGATTTTTTCTTAATTTCAATTGGAAATCAATTTACTATTATTTAAGCTTTATCGTCCTCCACCCGTTCGTAGATCCACGGTGCTGCAGCTCGCCACGCTACGTAGTTGCTCACGCGAGAGTTCCTTCACCCCTGACCCGGACAAACAAATCCATTCTAGTTCATAGCACGTACATAAGGGTGCGTATTCATAGCTTGTGAAAGTTGATAATGCACTTTTGATGGTCTATGATGAATGAATGAAGTTGAGTTGGAAAGTGAAACAAATGGACAAATTGTTCCCTGATGCCAATAGGAGGAACTAGTTAATATAGTATGTGTTATTAATTGTGGTGCTGGTATTCAGCGTACTGTTATCCGACGCAATAGATTTGGATTTTTTAAAAAAGAAATTTTATTGACCACGAATTTATTAAGAATTAATATTATAAAAGAATTATATTGTTACGAATTGACGTAATTAAATATATATATATATATATATATATATGTAATTAATAAATTTATTTATGTTTAGTCGATATCCATACCTTTGATTCATCTACAGCTTCTTTTTTCATGAGTCATAGGACCCTAGGAAGTCTTAATTGCATTGTGGAAATGAATCAAGGAGTTCTTTGAAATCTTTGTGTATTATTCGACACATGAAATGCCATATAAAGAAATAATAATTAAGATGAAATAAGTTTATATATTTTTTATGAACAGCTATATTATCACGTTTTTATAAGAAGAAAAATATAAAAGCTTTAATTCAGAAGGTTTGCAAGATTTTGGCTACATCCCTGTACCTATGCCTAATTATTAAAGAAATCAATTTAAGGAAGTTGACTTCAAAATTCACAAAATTCCAAAATATTCTCCAATGAATAACTTCCTTTACCAACTATGAAAGTCGTTAATGCAACTTGCACACAATTAAGTGTTGCATGTAACTTGGAACAAAACGTTTTTTGGTTTCACTAGGATTGGAGGCCAACTTTTTCAAACATTAGTTTTTTTAAGTAATATGAATACGTTATAAAATCTTCCTTTCTGTAGCGCCAAACGGCTATGTACGTCAATATTTAGAAATGAAATATTCTAAATAAAAGCTTTTAAAAAAGATAAAAAATATTGATTCATCATCATCATTATTACAGCCTAATTATGTCCACTGCTGAACGGAGGCCTCCCCTAATGATTTCACGCGGGGCGATCTCTAGCAGTTGACATCGATCTGCTACCCGTCACCTTAACCAGAACATCCGTCCATCTGGTATAAATTTATTACGTTTTTAAAATTATAATACTGTATTTATTTATGTACCTATTTAATGTTTCATGAAGTTTATTTTTATGACAGTTGGTTTCATAAAATGATTAAATGCAAAACATTGGAGTTTTATTTATGTTCGAATCAACGTTTATTTTAAAATTATAGTTTTCAGTTACTACTTTCGAAATTATTGGTTTATTCATGGACGACTAAAAATATGGACAGAGGCTCATTATCATCATTATAGTAAAATATGCCTCAAAATAACAAAGGCTGTCTATGTCATTTTGAAAAAAGAAAATTTAGTAGGTATATTAATGTTATTCTTTAAACATGGACGAATAAATAAATACGGACGGAGTCACGAATGTCCCTGAAATGATAGCTGCTCTTTATGTCATTTTTACGAATAATTATCTGTTATTTTTGGTAACTATGTTATTTGAATGTTTTGACTAGAAATATGTGTTTGAAGTGTTTATTTAACTACGAAAAGTAATTTCTGTTTAATTTCCTTTTGATTACTTCGGGTTTTGCACTATTTTACTTGCCCATGTTCTTTTTAGTTTTCTTCTCAGCTCTGTTGATAGTTGCGAGCCAAACATCTTAATTTTCTATACAAAAACTGGCCATAATTTGACACAATTTTGTTGTCAGCGTCCGTATTTTTGTACGTTTATGAGTTTATTGAGTTTCATAATTGTATATTTTTCCGAAAGCAATCCCTACTTTCTGTAAAGGGCAAAAGATAATTTATAAGATTATTCTTCGTCTCTTATAATAATACAATTATGAACATTGCAATTCAAAAGATTTTCTATGAGGAAAAAAGTAAGCTAAATTATATTCGCATTTGTAACATTTCCCCTCATAACAAGTATAAGTTTGTCGGATCTAATTATTTTTAATTGGTAGAACTCGCCTTGGGAGTTCAGGTTGCAGTTCGTAATCTATTCAATAACATGAAAGTTTTTTTTATTTGCAACATGTATAAGAGGTGCTTTGTGCTTGTCGAAGTGTTATCAGTCTAATAAGATGTTGAAATGAATGTAGAAGACGTAAAATAAACGTGCTTATAGCTCTAGTGCTAGCGCGTCCAATAGATCTTGCAAGTTAAGCAAATTTTACAAGGTCCAAACATCGGATTGGTGACCGAAAAATATAATGTTGAGTATCATATTACATGGGATGCACAAAAAAAGATTCTGAATCCTGTTGCTATCTATGAATGATAATATAATAGATTAAAGCTCGCTTCTTGGTAGTAGTTAATTCCCGCAATAAATTACCCGTGAAATGTGACCGTGTCTAACCTACTATCTACTACCGAATCTCCTCTGAATCTCTATAATCACGATTGGCCATTTGAAAGGCCCGTGCGGTGTCGTAAAAGGCTGACAAATCATAGTTCTAAAAATTATAATGGGACTTTGGAAACTTTTAATGAACCTTATAGTTTACTGCTTGACTTGGTATCCCTCAACCTTTATATTTTAAAGCATAACCTAAAATGTTGGTTCAGTTATGTGTTAGCTAGTCAGTCAGTCTTGTCTAGTCTTCTTTATTGTTCATTACATTCCATTTATACTGTAAAACTACTTTCATTTGATCTTATTAGTAGCAGTAACATTGGAACCGGCATCTATTTAATATAAATTTTGTAAAAAAAAAGGTGTTACAATGTTATACTTTCAATAAAAGTATGGTGTTATATCTTATGTATATTTAGGTATGGGAGCGTCGGTGGCTTAATGGTGTGGACTGTCGCCTTCCTACCGGGAGGGCTGCGGTTCAAATCCCGACACGTACCAATGTGTTTTCGAATTTTCGAAAATATATGTACGTTATCCGACGCTCTTACGGTGAAGGAAAACATCGTGAGGAAACCTTCATGCACGCCTGCGAAGAGATTCGAAGGTTGTGTGTGAAGTCGTCCAATCCGCACTGGGCCCGCGTGGACGACTAAGGCCTTATCACCCTATACGGGTAGGCTCGTGCTCCTCGGTGGGGACGTTTAATGAGCTGATGATGATGGTATCTTAGGTAGCAAATATCTATTAAAACATATTGTTAGAAACAGTTTACATCTACACTTTCATTACAAAAATGCCCTGATATTAAAGGTTAAGTATATATTTTAAGGAGGCTATAGCCTGTAGCAGGCAGTTCGATCTTCTAAAATGGTATTGGAAACGCTTGTTCTTGCGGCGTTAACCTTGGGGAACAGAAGTTAAAGCCTAATTGAGTATTTACTTCTTCTCAATATATCAATGAATTCATACATACGATACACAATAAGTGGATGATCTTTTCTTTAGTCTAAACATAATATGAATCTCCACTTTTTCTCAATGCTAAATAATATTTGAATGTTAACAGTATTTACTATAAAATCTTATCGGCCGAGAGCTTTTTGCCCTTATCAAACACCCAATCAAACTATAAAAACCTTCTACTAACTCAACGCAACGAAAAGCCATGACTATTTAAGTGCCTCAATCTTTTTGGTAGAGAGTCTATCTTACTCGATAATTATGAAGGTTTTCATATTATCTTTGTTAGTCTGATTAATTGCGGTACTCCACAGATATTTTTTAACTACTTGTAAGCTGAAATGCCCAAACAAACAAACTATGTGGTAGATTCAGTGCTGAGTCGTCCAGGTAGTACCGCAGTGCCAGATCGCCAAGTCGTGTTCTAGCGTCCCGTAAAATAGAATTATATTGCACATCTGTGTTTCGGGATGAGGGCACTGTAGCTTTCTAGCTACAGCATCTCAAATAATAATAGTATTAGCAAATTATCGAGTATGAGAGAACTAACATCTGTTGTCTCGAATACCGGGCGCAGTGTAGCATCAATGGAGAATGATAATTGACTATCAGTTGTGTGTCTCAATCAAAGCCGCTCCGTCATTGTTAGGCGTATCACTTACCATCAGGTGAGCGTCCTGACCGTCCCGTACATTTTGTAACATGAAAAAAACGATTGGTAAAGAAATGATTCGGTTGTACCATACTGTACTAAGAATAACATATTGACTTGAAAACATCACAGTATTATTAATTTCGACAATTAAAGGCATTCCAAATATTGTTTAGAGTATAGTTTTATGAGTACTTAAAGCTTAAAAATTTTTAATTTATTCGATTCGATTCGAAGAAAATTCGATTTATTCCGTACTTTCTAGTTGAAAAAAGCCAATTGCTTACGTTTTCTGTTTGTGTTCGTAACCCCCCTTCGTTCCATTGCTGACGAACGTCAATTTTTAATTGGGGACGTTTCCTTTCATCGGTTTTTAGGTCACGCATCAAGGTAACCCTCAAATATGTATCAGCGAACAATACAGTCGTGTTACGTAAAATGTTTTACGTTTCTGATTTACCTATCTGATTTGAATTTAAGTTCTCGGCCCGGTATTACGTGTTTTTATGCTAAATAACAACTAAAAGTATGGGAAAAAATCCTTGTTTCTTTTATTTTAATTAAAATGGAGGTTTTTTGTTTTTCTATATAAAAATTACAACAGAGAAAATCACAGCCTGCTCACCTTCCAGTTTACAGCGCCTTCATGGTTGAAGTAATATCTTTACCTATTTCTTAATTCAAACTTGAGGAATAAGGGAAATCAGCGAAGTTTGGTATTGCATATCATAATTTAATTTTCCTCGTAGTGATATTAAAAACTCTATACTTTAATAATACAAAATCTGGATTGACATTTACCCCGAGGGCTTGTTGGCGTAAGTTGTAATTTGTTTTCTGAAGAAATTTGTGAATTAATAACAGATTGTCGTCGCTCCAACTGTGAAATGTAATTTGTTAAGTTCCGCAAGGATTGCAAAATCCTGTTTTGATTGATTTGGGAAGTGCGGATTATGATTTTCTGCTTTTATGCAGAAATATAAAAGTACACAATATATTCATTGTACATTTTATTTATGATCAATTATACTTGACTTGCGTTACTATAGTTTGATTTTTTTAAAAGCAAACTATAGTAACGCCTACTTAATGAACTAACTGCTAAAATGGTAATAATGATAGTCATGGATACTGCAAAATATACCTAATAATGAAAAGGCGTAAAGCTATGTGCGCAAAAGGCACTTGCCTGGTTCAAATTAGTATTGTATAAGGCCGTGATATAACTCCTGTCGTGCCAGCTTATTTGTGCTAAATCAGTGCCAATCTTTGAATCACAGCCGTAGCATTAAGTTAAAGGGTTTTTTTAGTTAAAAAACACATTTCTCATGCTTTTTACGACCTTCTGGTACATTGGAAATACACTCATATAGGGCGAACTAAATGAAAAATACTTTTTACCCAAGAGTACCGTTATTTTTGTAATCGAACTACGCAACAATAACAATCAAGCAAGCTATGGAGCTATTTATTTCTATGTCACACAATTTGATCTTTAACTTTGTTGCAACTCATAAGGGTACATTATTGAAATATAATCATTTTTCATAGTTAACTTTAACATATTCCAAAAAATATCAAATAAATATGTAAAAGTAATTTATTTTACTGTTGCAACTTAAATCAGCAGCTTAATTAAACTTCCTGCGGCTGATTTCCACCACCGTACAACTCAAAAACTCAAAATTTCATCCTCATCACCTGAATGATTGGAGGTCTTCCACAGTTTGATTCTGTCGTCGTTTTCTGCGACGTACGACAAAGCTGTGGAATGAACTTCCTCTGGAAACATTACTAATTTGGATGAAATTGCAAAAAAAGGAATATCCTTTGAAATTGATATTATGATATCCATCATGAGCTTTTATACTTCAATAACAAAACAACCGAAGGCTAGAGCTAATTCATATTCAATTTAATCAATCTTCGAACTTTCCAAACGGCTGGAGTCAACGATCACAATGAAAACTGTAGACGGTAGTCGGATTGCCGGAACGGAAAGCTATTTTAGTTAGCATTTAAGCCGGACCAATCGGAGTTACGGAATACGTGCGGGAGGATTCTTGCGTTCCTTCGGACATTCCTTTTCGAGAACTGATTAGAGCTATAGAGTTACAGCCTATTGAGTGACCAATGCCAATGGGCATAATTAAAGTAACGTCACCTTTTTGGGAAAATAGTCCATTATTTTTTAATTGCATAGGTAGGTAAAGGAAGAGCATGGCGATTGGTGTGGGATATTGCCTTCCGATCAGGAGGATGAAGGTGCAAATCTCGTCATGTACCAATGTCTTCGAATTTTCTAAATTATATGTACGTTAGCCGACGCTCTTACAGTGAAGGAAAACATCGTGAGAAAACCCACGAGCGCCTGCGAAGCGATTGAAAGGTTGTGCGTGAAGTGAATAGATAAACATGATTATGTAAAGTTTTTATTAAAAAAAACTATATAAGTATGTTTGTCCGTTGTTTAGTATCCATAGGACAGGCTAATGCGTAGTGGCGCTTTGTGAATATCAGTGGATATTTATTTATTTGTGCCTAAGGATGGTTCTTCCTCATTGTCAACTATAACATTTATCAATCAAATGTCTTCGGTCTTAAAGTTAGTTTAGATCGCTTTGTGATCCAGGGTTTAGAATCCCGCGGGAAGACCACAATAGTGAATGTCGCTTTGTACAATTTTTCCCAGTTTGGTTGGACATTACAGACTGAATCACTTGATTGTAAATAAGATTCTGTGCTTGGGAGGCCACGTTTTCTTTTCATCATCAATAACACATTATACGTCCCCACCGAGGGACACGAGCACTTAGTACTTAAGTATAGGCCTTAATGGTCTACGCGGGCCCAATGTGGATTGGTATAAAATAAATTGTAGGCACAATGCCGAAAGACTTTATTTATTAGACATTGAAAAAAAGAATGACAGAATAATATTAAAAGCTTTGGGACATATTGCTAAAACTAGGTTTTTAGATATTCACATTGTAAAATTATAAACCTAATTAAAGTTGGTATTAATGTTGCACGTGTCGGTGTGAATACGTATGAATAATAAGTCCCGCATATTCCTTGAGTACTTACATAAAGCAAACAATTCAGCCGTTTCAAAAACAAATATCGGGTATCGAATTCCACACGGATTTCGCATTGAATCTAACTCGCGGAAAAACAAACATGACACGCACGCGAATACGGCATTTGCTTTTAGTTGATATCGCGTAGTAAATTCAATGGGATGAATTGCGTATATAACAAGGGATTTTAAAATGAGTATTCTTTTTAATTTCACTGTTTTAGTTTTCTTTATTTTACACATTACATCCATTCAGTCCACAGCTGAATTTTACTTAAAAATAGTCATTCATACTACTGCTGAATAGATTTACTAAAAATTCCCTCTTAACAATAATAAGCCCATGAATGGGACATAAGAATTTTTGGAATACGGATATATTTTGTACGGTAACAATAAGATAACCACACATTATAAATAAAAATATCAATACTTAATATCTGGAATAGTTATTGAATGCTCTAGATATTTTAAATATTTAAGGAGCGATACCTTTTCTTTTTTTCTTTTTGTATCGCGGTTCACCATCCTGGCACTCCGCTTTCTTGTTCAGCCCCTACCAGTGACCGAATAATGATTTCCAGTTGGATCCAATTAAAAAAAATACAAAATCAACGAGACACCCAAAAGCTAGAAAAATCTCTTTCGTGTTCAACCTTTTAATTCGACGACCCATTGAGACGGCGGCTCTTACACCAAGGATTTCGGGTTCGATCCCCGAGGAGTACACACATGTATGTTTGTAATGATCTAAGTGTTTTATCTGTATTACGTAAATACGTACATATTGTACGTATTTACGTAATAAAAATTATATTTGTATTTTTATCCGTTCATTAGTACCCATCTTTCAGGTTAGTTGTTAGTTAGTACTTAGTTTGGGACTAGATGGCGCTGTGTGAATGTCAGTCATCATCATCAGCTCATTAAACGTTCCCACCGAGGGGCATGAGCCTACCCGTATGATGCCAGTAGATATTTTTATTTATTTTAATAATCGTACCTATCACTGATAAACAACAGTGTATTTGACGTAATATGCTAAATTTTATATCAGACTTTCATAGAGCTATCAGGGAAGATGGTACAAAATTATTCAAAATATTTCGCCTTTATTATGATGCACATAATATAACACCTATGGTACATTTAACCCAATTAACTGACGTTAAACGAAGCAACGTCGCGGTTCTCGAAACATGTTTGTTTTGCGACGTGTTGGCCCAACATGATTCATGTCACACGGTCGTTAATGTGCGGACACATTACGCTCTCTGTTTCCATGACATCAGTAATTTATCACTCGTCAATACTGCAATACATTCCAGTCCAGATAATGTATTGTTTGAAATGCGAAAATCCATTGGAGTCTCGCCTGACGATTAACAAAAGCTTCCCCATAAAGTTTGCTGGCTTTGATGTCTTCTATAACTACAGTAGTAGCAGCAATTTTTTTTTAAATATCGGAAGTCGTTCTTTCTATTTAAGCTCTTATTTATAAAAGAGTTTCTCTAACTAGAACAGTTATTTAGTTTAGGATAATTGTGTTCAGAGCTGCAGGATAATATAATTATCACAATTTATCTATGCTTTATAGTGATTCATGTCTAATTAAATCCCTCATCTCCTTTGTTTCAAAGCGTGATGCTAATATTATTTGGTTATAGTCTTTATAATATAAGCTTGGTTTGTAAATGATATCAGTCTATAGTCAGACTTGTCAACCCATTTGTTGTAATGTCTGAGACGTCGGGAACTACACCAAGGGTACCTTGTTTGATCCCCGGGCATTACAATCATTTGTGTTCATGAACATGACTGATTGTAATGGTCTGGGTATTTCTATGTATAATATGTATGTATTTACATAGGTATCCTAACTATGTACAAGCTCCTCGCTTAATAAAAATAAAACATATTTATTTCGGAATAAATTCCATATCGTGTTAGTTACAATGATCTTAAAAAACTATGTTATTAAACGATGCAAATAATAATTAATCGTAGTGTCCATGAAAAGCTGGAAGCGAGTCCAGTGCTGCATAATAGCACTGTCTGCGTCCAGCCTCGCCGCGACCGTCTGCAAGAGGCTGTTGGTGCTGCCTCGCACCCGGTACACCAAGGACGCAATGCATTTTCTAATGATAGCCGAGAGGCTATCGACTTCAGCAGCTGCTAACATTCCCGATGCACTGCAGTGCCGAGGCAGCCCCATTAGCCCCCTGAACGCGTTATTGTACTGAGTGCGCAGAGCCCTGTACGCCACTTGGGTATAGTTTGTCCACAGGCTGCAGGTGTAAAGGGAACCTGCTGGAAAGCATATTAGCCCTAACGCACAGTGCCCTACGCTCCCTCTCTATATCTAAGCCATCTTTTAAAGACTCGGTAACCCAGTGCCCCAAATATTTAAACGTTTGCACTTGTTTAAGAGAACTGTACTAAGAGCGAATTATTACTTTTTAAACTAATAATTCGCACTTAGTACTGTTGTACCTAAGGCCGTGGGCCCCTACATATCATCGGCGTAACTTATATTGTTCACAAAGGTACCGTCAACAGAACATTCAACTCCAGCGCTGCTGAGCTCCATAATCAGTTTGTTCAGGAACAAGTAAAAAAGTATTGGAGAGCTTGCCTTGACAGGTCCAAAAATACCGCATACACGGGTGTCTTTCTCGCAGTATAATACTGGACAGTCTGCTTAAGACTAAATACAGCAGCCTCCGTGGAAAGTCCTGATCTAAAGCCAAACTGTGCATCGTGGAGTTTGATATTTTTACTCAGCTGTTTTGATTATTATATTACAATATATTTGTTTATAAAACTAGTGCTTAGTATTTATATATATCAAAGTTCCTTTAATATAATCCTTATAAAAATAGTCAAATAAAATTATACAAAATTACAAACTTCGGAAAATTCAGCAGTCGTATGGGGATAAAATGGTAGTATGGGGATAAAAAGGGGATATTCAATAAATCGCAGAAGTTGAACTACTATTTGGTGTTTAAATCTTCATCTGCCTAACACTGCAGGGCATCCCGTACAGCATATTATTTGATCCTGCGCCCACCCGACCGCAAGGCAACAGTCCACACCATTGAGCCACCGACACAATATCTTTACCAAACTGGAAAACTTCCTTTACCTTTGATGACCAGCCTCGGCGCTTCCAGCTCATCCCTGAGCCTGAGAATAGTTACAGCATGCTAGTGCTGCAGTTTCTCCGTGCCTTCGGCTTTTGAATTCCACTCTAGTAGGTATATACCTATGCTATGCTTGGAGTCTCTCTTAGGGATAAGATCAGAAATTATTTAATCCGTAAGAAAACTAAAGTTACCGACATAGCCCGCTGGATCAACAAGTTGAAGTGGCAGTGGCCTGTCACGTATGTCCAGAACCGATAGTCGTTAGCGTAGGACGCTTTCAGGCCCGATGGACCGACCACTTGCAAAAGGTCGCTAGTGTAAGCTGGATGAGAAAAGCGGAGGACTGAGATATATCTCAGCACAAAATGGGGAAGACCTATGACCAGCAGTGGATTGCGATAGGTTGAAGAGAGAGGTATATGCCAGACTCATCAGGTGAACCATTATTTTCTAATATCTTCATAAATGACTAAATAATGGTTACTTTTATCTTAAAAATAATAATTTTCTAGTTATTTGAATTTCGGAATATCGTTTTTGGGGCCAGTAACAGCTGGGACTTTTAGGTTTTCGTTATATATCACCTACGTCCCCACCGAGGGGCACTAGTCCATCCGTATAGGGTGTATAGGCCTTAGTCATCCACGCCGGTGAATTGCGGATTGACCGACGTCACGCACCACCTTTGAACCTCTTCTGGCATGCGCAGGTTTCCTCACGATGTTTTCATTCACGCATAGAATTTACTAAAACGGTAATAAAGAAGAATAAGATAAGATTGGCTATTAACTCAATTTAACTCCTTTCTTCTCTCTTCTATACGGATGATGTTATATGCAATCCCTCTAAGATAGGTCACGAAATACGGATGTGAAGACCCAACTTTTCCTGGGGTAAACTCCAGCAGCGTCAACGACATCGAAATTCGAATGCAATGTATTCGGATCGTGTGTTGGCAACATGCTGATTCATTATGCAAACCCTCGTTACTGTTTCGTTGGACCCTCGCGCTCTCGTCTCGTCACCGATTCGTTGCTAAGCACCATCGACATTTACTGAATATTTTAATGAGGCATTATCGGCCTTAATCGGTAAAACCAGTATAGGTATTTTTATTAGCTCTGTATATTTTCCGAAGTTTGTAATTTTGTATAATTTTATTTGACTATTTTTATAAGGATTATATTAAAGGAACTTTGATATATATAAATACTAAGCACTAGTTTTATAAACAAATATATTGTAATATAATAATCAAATATTAAAAGAGTTAGTACTGAGTTTTTTATGGATTCTTTTTAGCAGACCGCAACAGTTAGACTCGTGGTAGAATCCAATTTGAGTTTTGATTTTCATCGGGAATTTACTATATTGGTGACTTGTCAGCTGAAACATGCCGTTATTTGGTGTTTCAGATGATATGTGATTATCACAAGACTTTTGTTCTCTCTAGCGTCCTGCCATCTAAAATGCTTTCTTCAACATACAAACTAATTTCACTTCTAGATAAGGGCCTACTGCATTATCGTATTGCCATAATCTACACATTTACGTAAGAAGATTAGGGATAAAATATTAAGCAGAAAAAGGGTAACAGTGACCTATTACACCTTACTATATATTAGCTTCCAATTGCCTGAAAATCGTGAAGATTATGGCAACATCTCTCACTATAGTATTGGTGAGAGGCTCTAAGTACAGCAATGGACTTTTATGGACTGTTGAACGAAAAAGTAAAATATGATATCCTAACCCTCAAGCCGGCAGGATATAATATTCTGCTGAGGACCCATCACCTATTTTAGAGGTTTATTTAAACGGTCATAGTACAATTTCTTGAGAGAGTAAAGTTCGGCAAACTTAATTTAACTTATAGACATTTTATCAGACTGATTAAACTTCAATGAATGCAGTTTCCTTACAATGCTCATAGTACAAGTTTGTTCAGTTTGGGACTTGGTGCTTAGCGCTGGGATTAATATTAACTTAGCTTTTCCATTTCTGTATCTAGACTGAAATCAAGTTTCTGTTTCGGTTTAATCGAGTTTTGTATTGATTTTGAATGAGCTTCCTTGGTTATTATCCTTATGAATGGAGTTCAGTGGTATTTTAGTAGTATTTAGCGTAGTTGCAATTGTTATCATTATGAGTTTTGTTATGCCTTAGGTACAGATGTATTTCGCGTGGAAAAGAAAGGAAAACCGTGTAATTACTCAGTTCTAAGCCGAGAATGGTAAAAGTAAGAACAATCTGATTTCAGTAAAGTTGCTCTTTGTTTTTCATTTAAACAAATGCCAACAAATAAGTAACCCATGGCCGATAATGACGCCTTAAAGCGCCAGATAATTTTCTATTATATCTGGATGCCCGGCGATCAATGGGTTAAAAAGGTAAACTTTATTCATATCTTTATTGCACTCCATTAGTCACATAGATATTTTATATTAAATATATAAGTATGTTACTTTTATAGACCTTGCACGGCAAGTAGGAGATACGAGGAATCCTTAGGCTCAATTATTTATTTATTAAGGCCTAGACTATTCAGACCTGACATTTATATTGATATTAACGTCAACCATTTTATTGATTAAATTCCTTAGCCACATTCTGTTTATCGACTATTTGTAGATTTTTTTCAATAATTTCTGAAAACATAAGTTCATGTTGAGAACTTATGTTTTCAGAAATTATTGAAAAAGCTTTATCCAAGAATGCTGTTATTTCATAAACTAAAACAACAACATGAATGATATAATGCAAGTGGATGTGTGGGCAAACATTCCAACATATTTTAGCTCACGCTATTTTCAGTTACATTAGATCTATGTTTATTCTAAACTATAAATTGTACGGATTGTATTTTGATATCATGTTGTTCAGAATATTATAGTAGCAATAAAATAAATCCCTGAAGACATACACACGGTTCTTGAAACAAAGTACAAGGATTATTCCCCACGTGACGGTGCAGAAACGTATTACGGCCTGCAATGTTATCTTTGGGTTTGATCAACTTTGATTTTCTATTTTTTTTATTTTTTTTTTATTTCCTTATTATTTATGTTACACGTAAGTGTGCACTAAAGTCAGGACGTTCACCTTATGGTAAGTGATACGTCTGAACACGACAGAGCGGCATTGAAGGAGATCGACGACTGATAGACCGTTATTCTTCTCCATTGATGCCGCACTGTGCCCGGCACCAGAGGCTACTGATGTTAGGTCTCTTATACCCGTTAATTTTACTAGCTACAGTGCCCTCATCTCGTAACATAAAAGTGCATAACATTTCTGTTTCACGGGATGGGATCTGGCACTGCAGTGGTACTTACCTAGACGACTCAGTATCGAGCCTACCACCTACATTTTTAATGAAGTTCTGACAGTGATCAGTGAGACCACAGAGGAGATCGTTGGGGCTTAGGTCGCTGCGTGATCCGTGGGTCAAGTTCGGACCTTTATGTGAGGTTTCCCAGTTTGGTTAGGGCTTTGCAGCCTGCAAAAATCACCTGGTTGTCTTAAAAAAGATGATCTCGAGTTTCGGACATCCCACAAATTTCAATCAACATCACCAAATCGGAAATTAGATAGATAGAATATTCTTTATTTCGAGACAATTAATAATTTAAAGTACATAAACAATAAAACATAAAAAGTACAAAGGCAGCCTTATTGCTAATAAGCAATCTCTTCCAGGCAATCTTACAGTTAAAAATCATTTTTAAACAGAATAGGAAGGCGGTTTAATTGCACAAAGTAAATAATTGAAATGAATTCATAATATTTTATTATAATTTTATTTCAAATCGAAACATAATTATAATAAAATAAATAAAATACAAATATACATATTAATATACATATCATACCTTTGCTACCATAAAAATGATTAAATAAATACATTACAAAAATTCAAACAATAATGAGATAAAAATAAAAGAAGAGAGCAACTATAATGATAAATAGTGCGATGTTACCATACCCTTGAAAGCAGTTAGGTGTCTGGCTTTCCGGATAGTAACTGGCAAGGCATTCCACAGGCGAACTGCTATGACAGTAAAAAACTGATCAAAGAATTTTGTGGAATTCTCAATGAACGACCGTGTGTATCACAAAGAAACTCAAAACAACGCTTCAAGTAAGCAGGAGAGGAGGGATTGAAGAGGATTGTGTAAAGGAGAGAGACAATTTGAGCGTTCCTTCGATGACGTATGGGTAACCACTTGAGTTTAGAATGGAATTCAGATACGTGGTCATATTTACGTAAACCAAATATGAACCGAATACAAAAATTTTGGAGTCGCTCCAGTTTATCAAGTTAATATGTTATGTCAACTAGTACTTACACAGTTTTGCAACTCGACTATAAGATTACTGCTCCTTGATCATATTTGAAGTAAAGGAATAATTTAAGTGTAAAAAATTAAAGAGTAACGTACGAATCTCCTGCTCGATGGGCTGATGTCTTTCGAAAGGTTGCTGGGGTGATTGAATAAGTAAAGTGAAGGATCAGGATATTTGATGCGAATGCTATGTCCAGGAGTGGACTGAGATGTGTAGAAGAATATAATAAGAAGAAATTTTTATTTATCTATATCTTTATTTGATTGGCTGACTACCTTTAAGTGTGTATATGTTACATACAAATTAAAGGTATTTGAATTGCAGCACTTATCTATAGGGGGAAACGTGTCACCGACTTACTAAAAGAAATTTTATGTACTTTTGTACCCACTTCTAAACCACGGCCTTTTAAGGACTCTCGTACTCTGTGGTCCGGAACATTAATTTCACTCATAAGTCTAGTGAGTTAGGTCCGCAATACCCGGTTCGCTCAGATTTGATTGAATGCACAAATTAGCATATGGCAAATCTGACATATAAATAATGGATTGTATTGACTGACGAGCGGCAGTATGAAATGGTTCAGTCTACAGTACACTTCGTTAATCACTGCAAATCTAAGGTAAGATTTGTGTACATGAATATGTTATCTTTATGTTGGTCTGTTTTTTTTTATTAAATTATGATGTATTTCAAAAACAAAGTATTTGTTAGTGAGTTACAGTTTAGTCGTCATTTTTCAGGCTAAGCGGGCTCAATACTGAGCTTGACCCGAGACGGCGTTTGTTGTCGTGGATATAAATACTTGTTATTAAATATTAGATCATGATTGCTATGGTAATTAAGACCACCTATTATTATTATAGGGTTCATTTGTTTACATCTATAGTCTTTATCTAATCTTATACACAAACGTGTCCAAACAATCTATGTCAGTTTCAAACCATTGCGGAGTGAATCGATTTTATTAATTATAGCCTGCGCCGGTGAATGGCCTGTAGACGCCAGATATACCCGACACTGTTCCAATTCGCTTATGTTCACAAGAAATTACTATCGTTGTTCAATTGATTGAGCAGTGAAGTGGCTCGTTTAAATAATACCTTTATAATCCAGTAGGCGTGTGAAAGATGTCTTATGGCGTAGAAAGATTCGCTAGGCTTCTGTCATTATAAGCCATGTTTTGGGGTTTTAACAGTGACGATAATATCCTTATACCCACTGATGCGAATAATTTGATACAATAAGGAATTTATATTATAAACGACGTTTCAAAAGCGTTCCAAAAAGGTCTCCCTAAGCCTGAACACGTGTTCTTATGCCATATTCGGGACTATGCCATATCTATGTAAGTTTCAAAAACAACTTATTATTAAGCTTAATAGAAAAATCCTGTAGATAATAGCGAAGAGAGTAATCGGCTAAGCTGTGTAATCTTCATATCAGACTTAAATTATTTTGTATACTGCGACCGCTAAGTACAAAGCAAAATCGCCATTAATAATTGTTACACTATACCTATTTACGTACTTCTAACTGTAAATTTAACTTTATATACAGCCATACATTTACAAATATATTGTATTTCAAAAATAAAATAAATAGGTTTATCAGTTGTTTAGTACTTACACATGCAACAAACTCCTTGCTCAAATTGTTTCTTTGTATGTAGGGATTTACAAAAAAATATATTCCGTGCCTAAGTACCCATAATACAAGTTTCAGGCTTAACGTGGGGCTAGATGGCGCTGTGTGAATGTTGGTGAATATTTATTTGCTTTATATATTGAGATTATAAATATAATATTATATAGGCATTTATACACGTATGGAAAACTGAACGTGTAAAATTTTTCCAAACTAGCTCATTACGTCTGTCCATCTCTCCCTTACTGCCTACGAATACTCCAAGACTTAGTAATTAACAAATTGATTGATGATGTATGTCTGCCGTAGTTCACCGAATGTTGTCTTAGTGGTAAGTAAACAGAGATGATTAATACCATTTATGAGCATATTCTAAATGATAATGTGAATGCCCCTTCCGTTCATTAAAGTGCAATCAATCACATGAAGTTGTTCACAATTTACGTTTCCTTAATAATGTTTAATATTTACGGTATTGTACTTTTAAAGCTTATTAAAGTAGGTAAATTAATTTAACATCTACTAAAGTATGTTTCAAGCTTTAAGCTGCTGGGATTTCAGGCACAAAAGATCTCGTTGCCTTTGCATATACGAGGATACCTATTGCGTCGGATATAAATAAAATAAATAATAAATAAATATCCACTGACATTCACACAGCGCCATCTAGCCCCAAGTTAAGCGTTAAGCCTGTATTATGGGTACTAAACAACGGATAAACATACATATATACATATTTTTTTTGTAAATACATACATATTATACATAGAAAACACCCAGACCATTATAAACAGACATGTTCATGCACACAAATGTTTGTACTGCCCGGGAATCGAACCCGGAACCCTTGGTGTTGCGGCCGACCTCTCAACCGCAACACCAAATGGGTCGTCAAATCGTCGTCGGATATAGTGTAAGATCAAATGAATATGCTATGGTATTGCTCTTTATTATTGTAGTTTTTTGTTGACTTGTGCTTCATTCAACATCATGTTGAAAAAATACTTCTTTCTAAATAACATGATATATAAAACCTATCAACCTCGCCATCGAGCTCTAAGCCCAATGAAGTGACTTAATTTTATCCTACTTTAACTAATTATAAAAAATAATTAAGTTGACATTGTAGTAGATAACGACAGTCCGAACCGGTGGTAGCTTTATTTGACATTCATATGTGTTGTTTATGAACCTAAATTGAATAAATACATTGTAATCATTCGTTGATCATATATTAAACATACGGTAAAATATAAACGAGATGTTCAAACACAATTATAACTCAATTAGTGCCTCACTCTAGAGGCTGAAGTGTTAGATGTCTATTAGTGTCGGGCAATCACCGTCAAGCGCATGTCATAAGCACAGGCTCATGAACTATTTCAATATGATTGACTTGTTGTGCGGATTAAAATAAACCGATATCCAGCAGTGGACTGCGATGTTTTAGTTAAGAAGAGGAATTATATCAAAGAAACATTATTTCGTATTATTCATGCGTTTGCATGAATGAAGTCACTGTGCGCTTTATATTTATTTTATTTATTTATTTATTATTTATGCACACATAAACATAGAAAATGAACAAATGTGATTGAAATATAAGTACAAAGGTACTACTTATTCCATATGGAATCTCTTCCAGCAGTCCTAAGAAAGGAAAATAAATAACTGAAACAGGCAGATTAGGTGCACATCCATGTATAAGCTTAGTATGTTACGAAATCTTAAACAAATATAAAAACAACAAAATAAAAATACATATTTAATAAACCTCCATCCCCTTTGCAAGAACTACAAACTATATTGTTAATATAATTCTAAATCATATAGTAAACCAGAACATTAATATTTTAACAAATTTTAATTCATTTGAAAATAGAGTTTGCTTTGATTCGGGATTCACCAGAAAACTTAGTACTTATGAGTATCGTTTTTTGGCAATCCATATAATTTCAAAATGCCTACCTTCACCTTTATCTGATTTTACAATCTCATTTGATATAATATTTAATTATTAAGTAATTAATCACACCTATGAAAACGATTAGTTTACTTTTCCTTAATTTTCGGAGTTCCTCGGAAATAGTCTACACATTTAGAGTTGACGAAGCAAATAATAAATACACAGGATAATGTATGCCAATTATCTGTTCACGTTGTAGACAAATTGAACCCTATGACACGATGAAATCCCAAACGAGATCTGTACATACAAATTCGTAAACTCTGCTAATGCTATTGACATAAGCCGGTTCAAAGTTCGTATTAGCAGGGAATAATTACACACAACGAGCGAGACTTATTCGATATCGTAAAATATTATTCCCTATTGAAAATCGTGCCCTGGTATTTGTTAGAGTAAATATCGTTGCTCTTTGTGATTTTCTTTTTGAGTAGTATTTTATACTGTGTCAAAAACACCAGAAACTAATATGTGTGGAAATGGAAATGTATTTTCGTTTGTGGTCTGGTAAGAAGTATTATGCGGTAGAATGGTAATTTTGAAAGGAGTATGCTGGGAAAATTTTAGGTTTATATATGTATATAATATCTTTACAATCGAATTGACACGCACGCACACACACACACACACACACACACACACGCACGCACGCACGCACGTACGCACGCACGCACGCACGCACTCACGCACACACCACACACACACAGATAAATATTTTTTTGTGTTAACTCTTGTCATGTAATGTTACAAATTTTTTTTTTTATACTACCTACTATGTTTTATGTGAAACCTTATTGCAGATACCGTCAAAACATTAATTAGTGAGGTGGTGAGAGCCTGGTTATCTGTATCACAGAATTTTCTAGTACGGAGACCAGTCTCTCGGAATATAGTTTTTATTGAAATTTCAATGTAACTTCTCATTGTATTTTTGTAGTAGCTATAATGTGAAAGAGAAATAAATAACAAAATAATAAATAAAATAAAACATCTTTTCTTGCATTATTGAAAAAAAAATTATAGAAATCACTCCTTCTCCTTCTATAAAAACGACACGTTATGTGCATATAAAACTACTTTTCTATACTAGTATGTAATAGATTTTTTTGATATTATCAGAACGTCTTGTATCACTTTTTCATAATTTTCACTTTTATAGTCACACAGTGATAATTTAAATTCTTTACTTTGTTATAACTATATTTGGCTTTTTCATTTAACTGCGTTCAGTTGCATATGCTGCAGCGATATTAATCAAACTACGTAGGAAGTAGCAAGTAGGTGCAAACCAAAGGCACCCAGAATAGGATTTGCTCTCTTGATTTAGAATCAATTCTAATTTAATGATTATGATGATGTAATTGTTGACAGCAGACTGCAATGTTTTGAACAAATTCTATTGGTTGCTCTTTGGATAGTTTGCCGCAGTAGATGGTTCTATAAAGGAAACATTCATAAAGATCATCTTAAATACGTTCATGAAGCGTATTTTGTCCATAAATTCATCATCATCAGCTCATTAAATGTCCCCCCGAGGGCACGAGCCTACCCGTGCCGGGTGTATAGGCCTTAGTCGTCCTCGCAAGCCCAGTGCGGATTGGCCGCACAACCTTGGCATCTCTTGCAGGCGTGCGCAGGTTTCCTCACAATGTTTTCCTTTACCGTAAGAGCGTCGGATATCGTACATATAATTTCGAAAATCCGAACTCACATTGGTATGTGGCGGGATTTGAACCTGCACCCGATCCCGATCAGAAGGTAACAGTATTTTGTGTGCAAGATTAAGCAATTCGTTTTGGTAGGGACTTAAATGAACACTGTAATAATTTGTTAATATATAAACCACAGTAATAGGACTTCGTCTTATGGAAAATCAAGAGCACCAAATGAAAGTAGCGAAAAAAGTACACGATAAAACATGCATGTGAACGAACTGTGTTCTCATAAATCACATTACATTCAGCCAAGTCGATAAGCGTCACCGGAACGCGTCTATGAATAATTTATAATGCAAAGCTTACGTAAGTATCGAAAGTCGAATAAGCAGGTTAGGACTACCGTAACGCATAGGGGTTGTGATTAGATTATTAATACGAATCCTAAATTTTTTATAATGTTTGAGTTTTATTGATATTTTAAGTAGTGAATGGTTCGGATATCAATCCAGTTTTCTTCCGTTTTTATTCAATAGATGTTTTTAAAGGATGTCTGACTTATTTTTTAAATACAAAAAAAATACAACTCTTTTACGATCTTAAACATACGAAAAATCCTTTAAAACAATATAAGCCATTGATCCAAGTAACTTGCCTAAAAGACCGGCTCCCTACAGCCATTAGGTTTTTAAAATAAAACTCGGTACAAGTGAGCACTTGTCCCTATTGTCTAAAATGTTCAACTCCGAAAAAGTACTGATACAAGTACTTTTTCATTACCTTTACGCGAAAACCAAATACATTGATTGAAGATATGAACTTATATATCTGGGGGCACGGCAGTGCCACCGCCAAGTCGAGCACGAAGCAAACACTGCCGTACCATCCTTTACAGGATCCATTTCGCCGCATTTTCAGGCCCCAATTTGAGAACTCACACAAGTCACACAACATTAACCATAATAATAAAGTAATCGCAGTAAGGAACTTTAGACTTGGCACGTCTTTGTCTTGATTTCATTACTTTTCAGAGATAATCAAGCAGAAGCAGCTTCATCGAGACTTGGCTAGTTTTTAACAGGATGTTTTGGTGGATTATTATTATTGGAATACATCGAAACCTGGGCTGTTATGGAAGCTGTAGCGTCACGTCCTAACGTCAACGATACCGCAATGCTTAAAGACAAAAGTCTTTGAGAAATACCCGTGCTGACATACGCAGTTGAGACATGGACATTGCCTGCGGGAATTGATCACAAATTTAAAGTCGAATACACAACGCGCCATGGAGCGAGCTATGCGCGGGTTTTTCTTTAGGGTAAGATCACAAATGATTTAATCAGTAAGAGAACTAAAATTACCGACATAGCCCGCCGGTCAGCAAGTTAGAGTGACAGTAGGCTGTTCACGTATGTCGCAGAACCGATGGCCGTTGGAGTATACTAGTTCTGGAGTGGAGACCACGTCTTGGCAAGCGTAGCGCAGGCCTCCTTTCCGTTGAAACGACGTCTTGCGAAAGGGCGCTGGTGGAGACTGGATGAGAAAAGTGGAGGACCAGGAAAAAGGGGGCAAAAAAGAAAAGACCTGTGTCTAGCAGTGGACTACAATGGGTAGAAGTGTCAAATTATTATTGTTTTTAAATAATAGATTTTATTGTATGATATCCTTTAGCTTTATTTTAAGCTTTTAAAATATAATAAACAGTTTACCGCATGAAGTCAGAAAATGTATAATATAGTTAATCGTTAAGCATGTATCAAAAGTCTCATTGATTCACAGATCACACAACAAAACAAGGTGAATCAAAACTATGTCTGAAACAACTGAATTACCTTAGTGAGTCTAATTCGTTGATATATTATGATAAATTAGCTTTCCGTGTACCCATGGGAGTTCGTATAGGATAAGGTTAGAAACTGTCTTATTACTTACCTACCGAGAACATTGATTAAACCGGTCAGTGAACTACATTTCATTCGACATATCGAGCGTTATTTATTGTTAGGTATACGTATTATTATTTGAAATGATAAGCGATCGTGTAAGTTTAGGATTTTTGAATCATTATCATCATTAGCTAATTAAACGTTCCCACCGACGGGCACGAGCTTATCCGTATAGGGTGTTTAGGCCTTAGTCGTCCACGCGGGCCCAATGCGGGTTGGACGACTTCACACACAACCTTTGAATCTCTTCACAGGACTTCGCTGGTTTCCTCACGATGTTTTTCCTTTACTGTAGGAGCGTCGTATAACGTACATATAATTTCGAAAATACGAATACATATTGATACGTGGCGGGATTTGAATCTCAGCCCTCCTGGTAGGAGGGCAACAGTCCACACCATTAGTCACCGACGGTCTCTTTTCCTAATATCGTAAGACACGTTGGGCCTTTGGTATGGAATATCGGATAAAATGTCATATAACTAAAACGTAACAATGATATTGAAGACGTTGATTAAAAATATGATTGCTTTGATGAATATTGATTAAAAGACATTTTCTTGTAGTCAATATTCAATGTTTAATTTTCAAAAGTAGATGTTTTTATTTTTTGCTTATTGTCCTTTTAGATCTATTAGTGAGAAGTTGAAGATGTCCTAATAACGGTGAATACATTATCGATTTGTTTATCTCTATCAGTGAGGGAATTATGATATATTCCAATAGGACTACTAAGACAAGCACATTAACTTTAAAATTTTAATTTGCGTAATACAAAGTGACGTGAAGTAGTCACTACAAAATTATTTTCGAAATAAAGCGCTACAATAATGTTACCAACAAAGTTGTCTGCTCGAAATTGATTTTCGATTAACATACAAGTAACACTGCACTGACACAGTGGTCTAATTAATAAATATTCATTACGTGGTAAAAACGATCAATACAAGTACGTGTCCGCCCTTGACAATGTTTACCATCGATAAAACGACAATTTCGGCACGACGCGTCGGCTAAAGATTAAATATGGAACCATCGAGATTAATTAATGCTCAATCAAGCGTCACAAGTTACTAATTGTCTCTGTTCTCGTTTTATATTAAAAGGAGGAGTTTCCCATTTCGACGCCTACGTTTTATATAATACATAAAGAATAATAAAATATCTTTTATTTTACGAGTATTGTAAGGTAGTCTTGAGTTGGTACTTCCATTTTACCGGCATTAACTTCAATATTACAATATACTTAAAAGACGATTTATACTTAAAAGTGATATTGTGCTTAGTGTGCTTAGTATTTTTAAATATTTTATTCAATTGACATCTGTGACAAGAAGCACTTCTTACACTTTTATCATTTACCATATATATATTTTTTTATGAATTGACATTGTATTTATGTAATTTTAATCCAATTACTTAAAACATTGATAGTTTATGGAAGATAAACGGCCACGTAGTGGAAAGTGAAGTGTAGGCCGACTCCCAACCAGATGGACGGATGACCTGGTTAAGGTGGCGGGTAGCAGATGGATGTCAACTGCTAGGGATCGGCCCGCATAAAAATCATTAGGGGGCCTTCGTTCAGCAGTGGACATAATTAGGCTGTAATGATGATGATGAAACGGGCACACCTGGTCCAATGAGTATTGGCAAGCACCTCGTCCTCTATTTTGGCATTCACGTCACATATTTTTTTGTTTAACTGTTTTCTTACAAAATCATTAAACTGCACATTATAAGTATTATTAATTTAAATCAGTGATTCCGAAATGCTCAAAGATGAACGAAAGGTCGTTGGTGGAGATTTAGGCCCGTATTCTAGAACGAAACTCAAGCGTTGATCTTCAGTTAAAGTTAGAAAAGGATAGCGCTCTATACGATAAATAGCGTCATAGTAGCGTAAAGAGTTAAGCGTAAGAAGTTAGGAGACCTATGTCTGGCAGCATGAAATGAATCTTTTCAATTATAATAGCCTTATCAGAAATATGTTTCGTGTGTATGAATAATACCCGAGAAAATAACATGAAGTCATCATTATCAACTCATGAAACGTCCCCACCGAGGGGCACGAGCCTACCCGTATAGGGTGATAAGCCCTTAGTCGTCCACGCGGGCACAGTGCCGATTGGACGACTTCATGCATAACCTTGGCATCTCTTCGCGTGCGCAGGTTTTCTCACGATGTTTTCCTTCATCGTAAAAGCGTCAGAAAACGTACATATAATTCCGAAAAGTCGAAAACATTGGTGGTGGCGGGATTTGAACCTCAGCCTTCTCGGTAGGAGGGCGACAGTCCACACCATTGAGCCACCGACGCTCTATAAGGTACTTATAAATAATTGTGATTGCTCACGCTATTCAGGAAAAATCTAATGAGTGGTGCAAATATTGTATTGTTTCGAATTATTTAACAATGAACAAAAGCAAAATGGTAACTAGTGTTTAAAGGCTTTTCAGCTTGATTAAAGTTAACTGTTGGCCGTAAGCTCTAACCAACTTCTAGAATCAATTGTGGCTGGGCTCATATTATACTGAAAGTGTTTTTGGTTATGGCAAGTGATTTCCCATGGGACTCATATCTGTGTTGTATATGTTAAAACCATGGTCAATATGCAAAGCTTGTATTAACTGTAAGTTTTTGTGTTCGCTTTGCACCTGAATATTCTGAACTTTACGCTGTATGGAAGTGAAATTAAATCAACCTTATTTTATTAAATGACTTTTATTAAAATAAAATCTTTAAGTTCTTAATAGTTTATTGGTTGATATCATTATTGAAGGTATAAAATACTGTATTGTATTAATGCCTTCTATAATTATTTATAATATACCAAGTTTTAATATGAATTTAACAGAAAAATAGTGTTAGTAGATTGCTGCTAGTCAATAAGTAATTTAATCGTTTTTTGTTTATCAATATGTTGTTGTACTCGGCTCATTAGGTTTAAGTTTTTACAACACTTAGGCCCGTATTCTCGAACGAGACTCAACTTCAATATTTAATTCAATTAAGCTAGAAAGGGATGGTGCTATTTATCGTATAGAGCGCTATCCCTTTTTCACTTTACTTTAGTGGAGGTCAACACTTGATTCTTGTTCTAGAATAAAGGCCTTAGAGTACATATATGCGTATATCGAACCCAGCTAGATTAAAACTTTTAAAATGTTAATTATATATATCTTAGTGTATCTAACGTAATTATAATGATAGGATATTGTAGGTATGAGTAGTCTCTTATATAAAACTTAATTATATTAAAAAATTAAGAAAGATGAAACCAAAACAAGGTAAAGTAGTGGACTCTAGTATCATCATTAGTTCATTAAACGTTCCCACCGAGGGGCCCGAGCCTTCCAGTATAGGGTGGTTAGGCCTTAGTCGTCCACGCGGGCCTAGTGCGGGTTGGACGACTTCACGCACAACCTTTGAATCATTCTACAGGTATGCGCAGGTATCCTCACGATGTTTTCCTTTACCGTAACAGCGTTGGATAATGAACATATAATTTCGAAAATTTGTAAACACATTTGTACGTGGCGGGATTTGAACCTTAGCCCTCCCGGTAGGAGGGCAACAGTCACACCATTTAGCCACCGACGCCCTTAGTAGACTTTAGTAAATATTCTCAAATAAGCTTACTAGAAGGTATAATTTGTGTCATCTGACTAGACGAGAGCTATTCAAAAATGCTAAATAGGATTTAACCTCGTGAAGTTGACATTCCAATTCATGAAATTTTTATGTAGTGAGGAAAATGAATTTGCATAGAAAAATCATTTTTGCAAAGTGTTCACTGCGGGATTATGCTTTAAGTGTGGTTCTCATAGCTTTATAATAATAAATTTGTAACTTTATGGTATGCAAATTTGCTCAATTCTTAACTTCTTTTTCTCTATTGGTCAGCTCAACCCTTGAATTCAAACTAAAGCCAATCTCAAGGAATTCTTTGCTATCTTTAGAAAGTTTTTGAAGTAAATATAAAGTCAACCGGTCGGCTATAACTCCAGATCTCTACCATTGTAAATTCATGTAGACTGTAGCAAGCTTTATAAGTCTACGAAACTTCGTTGAATTCATTTCAAATGTATGAAGTATCCTCTTCGTGGACTTTCTTAGGTATCGTCTTGCTTGTTGCATCTATTATTAGCTCATTTCCTTAGTATTCTCAAAATATTTAAATACTTTAAGAAACCTAAGAAATAATTATATTACTATGTATTTCCATTAAATATATTAATAAGAAAAAATCATTTGAGTATAATTATAGTAATTTAATGGAATGTCGCCTTTCTACTGGACAGGGCTGTGGTTCAAATCACATCACGTACCAATGTGTTTTCAAATTTTCGAAAATATATGTACGTTATCCGAAGCTCTTACGGTGAAGATAAAATCGTGAGGAAACCTTCATGCACGCCTGAGAAGAAATTCAAAGGTTGTGCGTGAAGTCGTCCAATCCGCATTGGGCCCGCGTGGACGACTAAGGCCTAATCACCCTACACGGGTAGGCTCGTGCCCCTCGGTGGGGACGTTTAATGAGCTGATGATGATGATGATGAATTAATAATAAATATCCACTGACATTCACTCAGCGCCATCTAGCCCCAAACTGAGTATTAGCCTGTAATATGGATATCCAAATCCACTAAACTATGGATAAACATACAAATATACCTGTTTAATAAAAAATACATTACTTGTATAGAAAACAATCAAACCAATACAAGCAGACATTTTTATGCACTTAAATGTTTGTACTGCTTCTCTACTATTACATCAGATGGGTCTTCAATATTATAATAATCATTACCTACTCATACGTCCACGGCTATACAAAGGCCTCTTCCTAAGATTTCGTTGCAAATCGAACCTTTGCTTTGAATATTGATCGGCCAGCCCTATAGGGGGTACTCTTTGTTTTACCTACTATACGTATTACCTACTATACGAGTATGTACACTGTCCACTTCATGCGTATGCGCTATGTAGGTGACTTGTTTTTTTTTTTTTATTTTATTATACTATAACAGGCAAACGAGCAAACGGCTCATCTGATTGTAAATGTCACCGCCGCCCATGTACATTTGCAATACCAGAGGGCACTGAAATGCGTTGCCGGCCTTTCAGCAGGGAATACGCTCTTTTTTTGAAGGTCGCCGGGTCGTATCGCTCAGGAAATATCTCCGGCACCAACTGATTCCACAATTTCGTCGTTCGTGGCAAGAAATTACAACAAAAACGCACTGTCGAGGACTTCCATTCATCTAGGTGGTGAGGATGAAATTTTTGGGATGTCTTACTTGAAAATGTTATTGCGTGTAGAAACTCACAACAAAGCCCTATACATAGCTTCCTACGTGACCTTGAGCCTGATCAAGTACATGTTCAGCGACCTAGCTTCGCTTCAGTAAGTATACTGGCAATACACACTTTCCAAAGACTTTTTTCTTGACATACTGGGTAACTTTGGATGAGGATATCATTCTGTATAATTGTAATTCTACCCATTTTAACAGAAATGGACTATTTTGTTAAAATGGGTAGAATCACAACTATACTATGGCCATAATTTAGTGTAATTTTCCACACGTGCATTGTTCACAAAGGAGTGATTGATTTCTGACAACATAAGAATGGAATTCGCTTTCTATCAGAACTTCGTACGCAGTTATAACCTGTTTAATTTCCTGAGATCTCCTGCGTTCCGTTTGAGGTTTCCTTTCAATATCCAATATCTGGAATAAAATGGGTTGTTTATTTTTAAAAACAGTGTCTTTGAAAATATTGTAAAGTAAGAAGAATGCTGTGTTAGTTGTCTGAACATGTAAAATAATATTTGAATTGGGAACTCTTTCCAATCATTCAAACGAATTATAAGACATCAAAGTAATGGTAGGTTTCATCAATATCTACTAGAATATTATGTTTGCAACAACGTTATGTACAATTGTTATAACGAGCCACCCTAGTTTTTGGGGTATAATATACCTATACTCTATATTTTGAACACACAAAATATGTGTGTTCAAAATATATAGTACATAAAATGTTTAATTCCGACTACATAACATACCTTGTTTATTTATTTATTAATATATACCTTATTTAGAATTCAATTCAAAATTGCATCAAATACAGAGCTCTAAATATTTCAAAATACTATTTTTCTTTTCATGGAGGCCACTTTGTTGATATGAAGTTATTTTCTGCATAAAATTCCAAACTACACATTAATAATACTCTTACCTTTTACATATGAAATGAGCTAAATTTAGCTTCAGTGATTCACCGAAATTATGGCAAATTATTCAACGGGCAAGTGCTTAGCTAAGAGTTTTGAGATATGCATATCGCACCTTGCACAGGCAAAAAAATGGTTTTTCACTAAGTTTTTTCGGCTTATAAATTTTATTTCCTAGTAACATCTACAGTTATTAAATCTTTTCGAAAGTTTTAAACTAGCTAGGATTTCATTTCATTAAATCAAAAATTTGCTGAATCAAAAGCTCAAAATTGCCCACATTAGACACATGTATTCCTTAAGAATCTACAATATAAAGCAGCAAGCAAAAATCAATACTCAGAATTCTAACTACAACATGAAGGTCGATAAAAATAAAGATACAATATGCCGTGACTCAAAATTCTAAACTCTTTATTTTGTTACAAGATATCATGAGAAGGCGGCTTCGTTTGAAAAAGTTTTAAATAGGCTTGTTTTATGGATTTAATTAAATAGGCGGGACTTGATCCTACGACATGTCCAAGGTTGGTTGATTTCATTATGAGCCGTAAAATATCGCTCTGATACCATTTACCTTAATAATTCAATTGAAATTAACTATCAATAACGCAAAGTAATTTTTACAGCTTAAATATGCCAAGAAAATGTATTAAAATTCACTTTTTATTACTTATTGAATGTTAGACTACACAATTATAGGTTTAACTAATCTTTTTAAATGAAACCACGTTTGGGTTTGTCCACGTTGCCCCATATTTTCCGTCAATTGCGACCTTTATATCTTTTATGCCAATGGGCAAGGGTTCAGGGGAATTCTGGTACTGTATTACTCGTAGATGTATTAACATTATAACAGATACACCCATGCATATAGTTTTTTACTCATGCTATGTAGAATGGTCAAATTTTAAATAATAAACAATAAGTTTATCATGAGAAGAAGAAAAAATATTCACAAGCTTCAATTATTTTTTCATAATGTCGAATCCAATATCTATTGTCCTAGAAATGGCGTAACAGATAAGGGGATATCGTAAATGGTTGTTTAATGTTGTTATGTTTAGTTTAAGCTTTTGCTCTAGACAGTCATTATCATACTAGCTACTATTAAAAAGGGATATCTTTCATTCAGATTCATCAACACAGTCTCATTATGTTTAAGGCAATTGGCTAGTATCAAGATCAAGAATCGAACTCGAATAAAGATGCCAGGTTAGATAGACATTTTAGTGTTGATTTTAATATCAGTACCACCAAGGCTTAATCACAGAGATCGCTAAATCAAGCGAAGTAATATGATACCAACGCTGAGATTCCGATACATCGGTTATTATGTTATAAATTTAGTCGACGTGCTGTCGCGGTCCATAAATTACAGGAAATTCCCGCATATTCCCGGAGCGAGCCGGCGTGGAAACTTTAACTGTCGTGAAGACGATGGTCCGAGGCGGAGGCAAAAATTTCTCAGGTAAAATGAATGTATAAAGTGCATGTAAGTCAGGATTTACATTATGCGATCGAGTGAAAACCTAATGCCACATAATTTCAATTTCAATGAATGGCTTCTCGAAGGTTTATAAGTACTACCTAGAAAAAATATTGTGACGATCTTTTTAGTGCCAGTTAATTCCGCACCTTATTAAGTGTTTCATAATACCTTTAGAAAAATAACCTGATCAATTGCAAAGGGGTTTTAGTATTTGCGGAAATTTGTGAGACTAAAATTAAATAATGATCGGGATATCTATCCCAAAATTAAGAAGGCCTACCGCCTTTTAATCAGTAGTAGGTATAAGGAAACAGTGTAAATGAATTTAAATATTAAAATTATTTTTTGCTATCGAACATTTCAGTAAATTTTCTAATGATCAAAAAGCTTTATCCAAAATTGGCTCTTTTCATTTTTCCCTTGACAAAACAAAAACGTGGCTTGTCGTTCAATCGTTGTTGAAAGCCTTTGTCTTTTATTTTTGCTTGGTGTCGAGTTTTCAGTGGCTTTTGAGTGTTTTAAGGTTTCTTGTGACTTACGAATTTATATAATGTAAAGAGAGGTATCCATTAAAATAATATTTACAAATTAGCCATTGTAAAATGAATTTGAATTTGTGTATTTATCACGTGTAAGAAGAATACTCTTTTCAATCAGTCACTGTTGGTTAAAAGTTATAATATACCTACAGCGAAGAATACTCGATATATGATTATTTATCCGCCGGTGTTTTTTACGACGATTTTCAAATTGTTTTACCATTAACAGTATTAATAAGCTATAATTACATAAGTTGTTTTTATATCTGTTTAAATTCACTAAACATGTAAATAAATATTTTGCATCAATATTACTAAGCATGATAATTAGATTCTTCGTTTGAAATAATTTTTGCCAAGCACGTAATACATTTGTATAAATTATATACATGAAAAAGGGTTTAAATAAAAGCAAGGACTTTGTAGAATAATAAAATTTATAAAACATGAGTTTTCGAGCTGAAAGTTGGCACATCGTTAATATTAGCCTATATTTGTAATATTTATAAATAATTCTTACGATTGCAGGACCCAGTCATCATGCCTATTGTTTATAATGCCCGGAATTGAACCCGGACCCTTGGTGTACTAGCCAACGTCTCGAACACATAGGTTGTCTAATATAATCTTGCTAAGCATGTTGTCAATTAAAATATTTATGTTTTACATATGCACAGTATATTCGGTTGAAACATAGGTCTCGAGAGGCCTATTTATCAAAACCAAGCCGGATTGTAAATCATTCGTTAGTACTCGGAAAAGATGGTGGAATATGTAATGAATCATATTTTTCAAAACTCCGCTACTGGGAGTGGAAAGTTGTAAAGCGGAGTTTATTACCAAAACATTTTCAGAAACTGTCTTCAGTAAAAAAATAAATAAATATTAACTTACATTCACACAGCGCCATCTATTCCCGAACAGCATTACGTTTATAGTATAGTTACTAAAACGGATAAACATACTTATATACATTTTGTTTTAAAAAAACATACATATTATACACAGAAATCACCCAGACCAATATATACAGACATGTTCATGCACATAAATGTTTGTACTGCCCAAGGATCGAACCTGGAACCTTTGGTGAAAGAGCCGACGACTCAACCATTACACCAAATGGGTCGTCAAAAGTTTTAAGTAATGATTAAAAGTTGGAATTAAAATGCATAAGCCTCATAATATCATATTCGTAATTTTTTGATAACTATTACATATAATTATGACAAAGTTATATAATATGTGGTATAATGGTTAAATACTCAGCTATCACACCGAGGGTTTGGGGGTCGATCCCGGGCAGTATACCCACTTGTGTGTACTACGTTTGGATTGGTCAGGGTGTTTCTATGTATTATCCATAGTACAAGATGTTCCTTGTTTAATTTATGGCTAGATGGCGCAATGTGAATGTCTGTGAATATTCTAATTTTTTTTTGCACCAGATATCCTTATCATCCGCTTTTCTCATCCAGCGACCTTTCGCAAGGTCCATCGAGCCGGAGGGCGTCCTACGCTACGCTTGCCGAGCAAAGTCACTTCAGAACTCGTCTGCTCCAACGGCCATCGGTTCTACGATAAACGTGATCAGCCCACTGCCACTTCACCTTGCTGATCCGGCGGGTATGTCGGTAACTTTAGTTTTCTTATGGATTAAATCATTTCCGGTTTCATCACGATATTTTCCTTCACCGTCAGATAACGTACATATATTTTCGAAAGTTCAAAAACACATTGGTACGTGGAGAGATTTGAACCTAAAAACCTTGAAGATTTGAACCTAAGCCCTCCCGGGCAACAGTCCACACCTTTGGGCCACTGACAGTCTAATTGTAAATTAGACCAACTCAAAGAATAAAAAAATATTATGATGGTGAAACTACTATATTTAGGTTTTCTTTCAAAATTCTGTAATCTTATTAACACAGGCTTGTAACCTAATTAAGTCGTAGCAAATTTCACCAGGCTCCTAATTTCGGCAAAGGCAGACAGATATTTGAAAACGTAACGTACTGAATGATTAACAAAGCATAAAATTACATACGATTCGGAATTTGATTTGGATTGTGATTCTTATTTTAGTTTTCCCCAAATTAGATACTGGCTTTATATATAATGTATGAACAGATTTAATTGCAATACTGACACGATTTTAGTTCAAATCTTATTCTGTAATTAGATTGAAACTATATTTTTGACTTTGACTTATTCATTTAGCAGAACAAAAGTATTGCAGCGTATCTCGAGAGCTGTGTGGTTCCCTTCTAACGTCTATTTTTCTCGCAGGTGCCTTTGGATACGGATTAGGGATATAACACAACAGAAAAGGGTTGGACAATCTCATTTGCTACAACTAACCTTTTATGGTAACTGCGATCGCCAACCCCTCTCCCAAGTGTGGAAATTATGGTTTGTTTTGCGGGCAGTAGCCTCTAAATCAAGCTATTTCAGAAATATTAACTTCTCTTCATACTATCGCACTTTCTACTGAAATCGGTTCCCTCATTAAAGCACAGATATACCTGGTCCTCTACTAAGCGACCTTTCGCAATTCCCGGTTCAATGGGGCCGGAGGTGTCCAGCTACGCTTCCAAAATCGGTCCCACCCAGACTCGTCTGCCCAACATTGAACTTGAAGTTGAAAATAGAATCGTGGTTTACGCATAAGTTTAGAATTCAAAATAGTTTACTTGTCCAATTGACAATTACGGTACAGGTTAACTTATAGTTTGTGAGTTTGCGTACATTTACTGGCGAGAATTGCAGAATTAGAAGTTTGTGGGATATGTTCAACTTATGAAACGGCTGCCAACTTGATATGGAGGAACACTAATCTATATGGTCCAGAATTAATTCTAATTGAAGTGCTAATCATAACATTGTACAATGTTAAAAATATAATTGATTTCATGTTTTGTTCACTTAGGCTGAATTAGTATGGAAATGCTTAGGATAAGGTTAGTTGCGCAGAAAGTTAACCAATAAGTTATTAATGACTAAGCTTCAGAAATATGTAACATTTTTCATCGGCAAAGGTACCTCCATCAAATTAAATGATTCTTCACTAGTATGGTGCGTCATTTTTCGTTTTTAAGCTAATGTATGATTATTTCTGTTTACAAATAATTTGTGAAAGTAAATATTCACCATCACACAACTAAAAATCAATATTATATTCACTAAAATTCTCATCAAAAGCTCCTACTTCTTCAACTAGTATACTCGTAAACATTTTTCATCAGTTTTTATGCATTATATTCGCCTCACGTGAGTACATTCAGGCAATTGGAAGTTATAGGTACTATTTCATACATTAGTACCTCGTGTTTTTTGCCAGACTAACAGAAGTAAATGGATACGAATTCCCTTATTTCCTAATCAATGGGAAATAGCTAGTTTGTTACACGCAATCATGTTAACGAAACCCCTGTGGATCGACAAAGGTCAGATGTTGTTTAATACAGATAAAACGAGTAACTTTGCCAATAAAAGATTATGGTGATGGATCCTAAATTATTAATTGGTTCGGAAAGGTATGCAATATTACATTTTATGTCATATTTAAATTTTTAAACCTTGTATTGATTCATCTGTGTTTTATTGATTTTTGGTTTAACTCGTGGGTACCTTGTTTACAAATAAGATTATATATATGATTATACACAATGTAAATACAGTATAAATTATTGTCATTTTGTTTGAGATTACTAGTAAAGTTGTTCTACAGTAAGCACCCTTTTATGATAAAGTGAAGGTTGGTTGATACTGATTTAAGTAAATAATTTGGTATGTAATGTCTTTAGCGTAAAATTAATAAAATAGAAACATAGTTTAACAAAATGAGACTTAAATATATGAAGAAACGAAGTGTTTTACGAAAGCACCTTTTTGATAGTTACAATTTGAAGTTTAGCAAATAAGATGTTTGATAAATAATGTGTTTTGATGGCCGTTGGAGCAACGAGTTCTGGAGTGGAGACCGGTCTGGAGCTGTAGCGTAGGACGCCCTCCGGCCCGATGGATCGACGCTTGCGAAAGGTCCGCTGGTGGGCAAGCTGGATGAGAAAAGCGGAGGACCGGGAGATGTCTGCGCTAAATGGGGGGAGACCTATGTCCAGCAGTGGACTGCAATAGGTGAAGAGAGAAATAAGATGTTTACCGTACCGAACCGTAGCCGTTATAGGACACACGTTCTTAAACTTTTGAGAATCAAAACTTGATATATTTTTTTCTTCTCATCATATTATTGACATAAATATTATGTCGCAAATACTCATATGGTGTTTATAAAATTCGTAGTTGATGTAAAAACATGTAAATGATACCACACATATTTTTGTGTCTACCTATTATTCTTGAATTGTTTATATTCAATGTGAAATGCTAGTTCATATTATTCAACGGAAAATTTTTCCGTCTAACGAATTTATCAAAATTGTCAAGCCAAAGGATTTGTTGTAACAGAATCGCGCTTAGTAGGACAGAGTAGGGTTTGCACAAAGATCGGTCTTTAAATTCCGCTGGCAGCCGGCCGACCATACAATTTAATTAAGAAGTTTTTAACAAATCACAAATTGAGGATTTTCATTTTGCGAAGAATGTGTAATGATGAGACAAGCTTTGAGATTACCATTAACTTCGCCTCGGGAAACCGAAGATGAAATATATTTTTTAATCTTATCCTCCTAGCTCATTTTATTATAAATATAGTACTAGTTAAGCATGTTGTAATGTTTATTAATGTAACAGCAATGCTTTTGATTGGTTTAATATCACATGGTGATTTAAGGTCCTGTCACTATGCATAGACAAGAGATTTTCTTGTAACCAAAGTACTAAAAGACGAATATCATCCACAATCCAATACGATCAGGCATCCGAACAACAATAACAGTATTGTCTAAGCGAAAAAACAGAGCCTTAAAATATAATTGTGTGGTGTTTCCTGAGTGTTTAGTGGCAGTTAATAATCATTTGTGTATTGATATGTTTAATTGCCATCTGCAATTTTTTTTGTGTTAAGGATCCCCGATTAAACAACGTGCAGCATCCTGCTTGATAAGAAACGAGGTTCGTAATCCGTCAACACACAGACCAAGCGTATTAGCGCATTTTTCTGTTGTAGTTATTGAAGAAGCCTTTTTAATGAAGTTTTATACGAAATCCGTTGTTTTTATTTATATAAAGTATTTATGGTTTGATAAAACCTTGTCGTATTTTTATTTAACGACCGCCTTTTTGGTACCCCGTGGGATTAGAATCTACGATTCACAGCGGCAATCTTTACAGCACGCTGAAACTTGGAAACCTATGCAAATAGCTGTAGAAATTGTTCTTATAGCAAATCACAACAGTTTACAACCTAAATCTGACAAGGAAAAAAAACACGCGAAAAATCTCCAGGTATTATCCAAAAACTTGTTATTTTGCTTGAATTATGAGCCGGTAGGATTAATGTACCTTTACATTTTTGATGTTCGCACATTTGTTCATATCTCAAAAATAAGGGTTTCATCCTCATATATTGTAACATAATTTCAATTGTATCCTTACAATTTATGACTATGACTGTATTGCTGATATAAATAAAAATATTTTGATACAGATATCTTAGCCTGGGCCATGTAAGTTTTTTTGCTTTCTTAAATTTACCTTATGGTATTTTTTTTGTTAACAACATTTTATGTTATGAAAAGTATAAATTATAAATTGTGGCTTATCGTAAAGTTTGCATATTGTGATATCAGGTCATAGCGCCATGCGGCTCTTATTCGGTTTTGGTGGGTATTAATCCACCTTAAGTTCGTATTCGAGAATTGTCTTCTGTAGCATAGAAGGCTTATTTGTGAGTCACCCAAAAGATGATGAAATGTTGCGGTATTTGCTTTAATTATGACCGTTAACCGATTTAGCTTGCCGGGCTCGATGCCTGCGAACTTAAGAACAAATAAATGTTAATATAGTCGATGTACGCTCATTTCCTATAAATAAACTTTATAATAAATATGTATGTATCTGCTTCCTTATGACACGTAGTTATTTAGTCATCGTTATCAGTAATTATGCTGCCGGTCTGATGAACTTTATCCAATAACATGAAATCATAATGGAGTTACCGTGAATTCGAAATGACCTTGCTGTCCGTTCGGCGTACTGGTTATCGGATTTGCAACTCTACAAAACTTTTGGGAAAATTTAGAAACGTAGTGCAACACCAAAATGGGGATAATTTAATATTGTTTTACCTTCTGATAATCAGTTCCATCTACTTTAGTTAAAGAATTTTTCACTTGCTGTTGTTGTTGCAATCCATATATTTTTTGTCCAATGTGTTTTAATTGTTAACTTTAGTATAGTTGGTACATTAATCATTATTTTTTTTTGTCATAGAAATCAACGGGTTTCTGATGGTTTTGATTGTTAATCCAAATTCGAATAAGGGAATCGATTACTCAGAATAAAAATACAATTTCAAAACAATGGATTCTAAACAATATCTTTGGAATTGCTAAATTTCATCCTTTAGATGCTGTACACATAAATTTAGCAATTGTAACGAGTGAATTATTTACTTTTTTAAAATCATCAATGGAGTTGCTACCTTAGCTCAAAGATTTTCGATGAAAGTTTACCGAATGGCCCCAAGGAATGCTTGGGCCTATCGGATAATGCATTTTGCTTAAAAGGGTAAAATGGTCAAGGCCATAAGTTCCGAGGATTTTTACTTAACCAAGATGAAATATTTTATTTTAGGTATTTAAGTTTAAATACATGTAATATACCTTCATGCACGCCTGCGAAGAGATTCGAAGGTTGTGTGTGAAGTCGTCCAATCCGCACTGGGCCCGCGTGGACGACTAAGGCCTAATCACCCTATACGGATACAATGGTAAGGCATAAGTTCCGAGGTTTTTCTTACAGATGGAATTTTATTTTAGGTATTTAAGTTTAATACATGTATATATTTTACTAAGACTCCGTCGATTACAACCCCAACCTGCAAAGGGAAATTGTTGCAAGCATCAGTACCTAATCATCTGTCGACCAGTTTGGGGTAGAGACGTTAGCTACACCAAAGTTTCCGGGTTTTTCACATAAAGTACATACATTTGTGTTCGTATACTGCATGTTTTCTATGTATTTGTAATAAATGTGCGAAAGTATTTAGAAAACATTGTATTCCTTTCTTATCCAACTGTACAAAGTATCCCCAAATTAAGAGTATTGATACATTTAGAGACTGAGCCGCAAAATATTGTTTGAAAGACAATTTGAAAGGTCTCAATGCATGAGTAACTACTCCTATGTGAATGTGAGTCAATACTCGTAGATTCTTTTAACTAGATCTTACCTTATTCCTTAATATAAATGCTGAATGGAATAAAGCGGTTTCATTAACAATTTAAATCACCATAATACTCGTATATACCTCATAAATTTAAATGCACTAGACCCAAATAAATTTTGCCTTTTGACAAAAAATATTCAGGATGGCTGCATATCACTCTCACACGAAGTTGGACCACTCATTTGCATTGCATAATTTAACCATTACCGTTGTGATAATCATCTTACCGGTAAACTTTGCTAGGCTAAAGTAACATTAAACATTTTAGTTTTGCAATAGAATTTAGAACAGTGGACACAATATTTGTGACCAGTTTTGCGCACCTACTAATGAGTCACGTACTTTGTTATAACATTATTTCGATTGTTATATTAGTTTTTTTTTTTCGACTCATTTCAAAGTTGAGGACTTAAATAACACATGATACCTGTGCACTGTTTGTAAAGGAGCGTGCTGATTGTTTTCTTTCTTCAGCATATATCATGGACAGGCCTACCAACAGTTTAGTTCATTTTCACGAAAAAAGTACTACATTTCAAAACTTTGGAAACCCTACTATAACTGTTGTTTGAATATTAATTATCTTGTTCATAATTTAAAATAAACTTCTGTCCTAACATAGCCTAGCCTAGTAGACGATAAACGAAACACAATATTTTTTACGAAACATCAGAAAATTGCTTTAATTAGTTTAAAGTGCAGACGATTAGCAGCTAATTATGTTAAGTACCTTACAAACCGTTAAACGAGTTGACTACCAGCCAAGAAACCTGAGCTTTGATACAGGCAATTTGCCTTATAGTTTTCCTTGACCCATATTAACACATTAACGCATTTCAATTTAGATGACTTAAGTGATTAAAATTTTGTCATATCATACGTGTTGTTTGACATTATCATAAAAAACCTGATGATGAAACAATCTTCGTTTATTAAACATTACAATTTCGTCGTGGTAACCTCAAGTTTTTTATTATGCACTGTCGCATTAAACTTTTGTAAAACTATATGTTTGGGATTTAGGTTGAGTAAGGCAGTTATAATACTGGATACTGTAATATTTACGCCACTGTTTGGCAATTTTACTGTGATTTTTTTTTGGGGTACATATTACAGATAATGCTATACAAAGAATGATTCAGCTTATAATAATAGGTTGTAGTTTTTTCTTGTAAAAACAGTATAAAACGATTCTTGTAAAAGTCCGGAGATGCATAGTAATCATAAAAAACGTATGCGTGACAACTTGACATAATCAGGAGCTCTGCACAGGTGCCGTCGTTTCTACGGGCCCTGAATAATACATGAACCTTATAGACAATGCGGGGTTAAAACCAAGAGTCGCTTATTAAAGGTCCGGGGAACTCGCGGTGGCTTTGTAACAGTTTCGCAACCAAAATCGGGCCCGATATTGAACTAAATTATGCGTAACAAACTACTGGTGAACGTAAATTGTGGCAAAATTGTTTAGCCTAAATTGTTTTCTTGGCCACTTTTACGTAGCCTAGAAATGACATTGAAGACAAGCTATTCTGGAGTTTTCTTGCTAGCTAGATATAACCATCCATAAGGTAGGCTTTAAAACTATATTTTATGTGACTTGGTTCAATTCTAAATATAGAAGGTGAGCAAGCGGCTCATCTTATTCTATAGATAGTATATCAATGTGGTTTTTTAACATCAGCAATGCCTAGGGTAATGTCATCACTTTACCCTTTTCTGTCTAACGAAAGAAAAAATATTCTGAACACCTCGTTAAAAAAGACATGTTGTAATTTTCAAGGAACACACTGTGGCTGGGTGCTCAACGCTTCATTTTCATGTTAAGGTTAAAACCTATTTCTGTATATAAACAGATAGCGATGATAATGCTTCTAGTTAGGACAAATGGACCTGGTTCAGCACCGTACACTAACATAATTTAAAAAAATCCCTTGTAATAATGTAATCAATCTCATTTCGAAGAACTCAACGTCCGATAGATTTTGTGAGATCACGATCACTAGCAATTTCAACAACCGCGCACGTTAAAAAGTTGAATGCCTTGGTTTAATATTTAAGTTGGTATTAAACTGCAACTTCCTTGAAATTGGAACAGTACTTCACGAAAATATTCACATCGATTCAGGCTTTGCTTATGAAACACAAGTTGGCTTTATGTGCACTAACTACATTAGTCAATAACGAATATTTGATATGGTGACACTTTTTGCCCCGCATAATTCAGCTGTGAGATAAGTTGATGAAAATGTATCCGAAACAATATGACCTGGTGTCCATAATAAAAAGAGTCTATTCTCATTTTAAGGGCCGGCAATATGATCACTGATCTTGCTGAAGTTCAAGGTAACGACACCATTTGTCACGACGTGAGCGTGTGTTTGTTATCATCTGGTTTTACAAAAAAATACTTTGATTTTACCAGAACTGTAAAAAAGGCTATCCTGTGTATTTTAATAATGTTACTCCAATGATTTATAACAGAATGAAATGTTCACACGTGCATGAATTGTCCAAGACCCACAATGGTTAAAACGAGTCACGTCTGCGCTACGTATTACAGGAAATCGTAGTAATGGAGACAAGAATAACTGTATAAAATGGTCTTGCCTGCAGAGTATATTGGAACCCAGTTTGGCGTAAGCTAAGTGAGTATAGGGATACTTCGAGAATCCATACGAGTCCGCTTCAGTGGAAAGGCGCCCTTAACATCTAACAAATTATTTTCCCTGCGTTTTTAGGTCATCATTCGACTGAAATTGTTGTGTTTTATGTTTTGAATTGAACTTTTAGTACTTATTTGTGTAAAAATATTTTCAATCTTTCAAATATTAACAAGTAACTAAGTCCAAAGGATAATAAAGCACTGGAATTCTTTTGTGGTTCTTAAGTTATACATATTTAGTAGTATTTTTTCGTTAAAAAGACAAGAAAGTTATCCTTACCAAATGAGAGTGATGTCGCCTTATCAAACAGGTAACAAGTAAATTGTATACTTAAACCTGTTCACAAATATTTTAACGATAAGACTTGAAGGGTAAAGAATTACCGTTGAGGTGTTAAATAAATATACATTTAACGCCTTTAGCCTACAGAACCGATGTTTAAAAACATTTTATGAAATTCATATAATCAAAACTAATGGCGCATGGGTGTACCCAAATAACAAGAGACATTACGTTCCTCAAACTTTAGACATTTGCAAAATGACAAGTCAAATTTCCATGCATTAATATTTGGTAGGAAAATATTTTAAATTTTATGTAGTCACAACTAATAGCAAATTGGACAGATGTTTAAATATGTTATTATTTTGGTTTAGGTTCAGTAAAAAAGTTAAAGTTAAAGCATATGGATATTCAATAGAATCATCATCATCAGCTCATCATATGTGCGATCTTTCCAAGTTTGATTAGAACATTGCAGGCTGGATCACCTAATCGTCCGAAAAGTAAGAAGATTCCGTACTTCGTAGGGCTAGCCATACCGGTCCGGGAAAGAAATTTAGGTTGGTAGTCTATAACAACCACCAATACGCATTATTAGTCCTGCGTGGTGGGTTACGGGCCGATGTCCCCATAGCTATGCTGTGCGGAAAGGCTGCGCCCTTCAGAGGGCCTTTATAGGCTTATGATGATGACTAATATAAAATAAAATAATGTTTACCACTTCCTGGCAAAAGGTTAAATTATTTCAAATCTATATAGAGGAATCTAAAACCTACCCTATTAACCTATCTTCTACCAGTAATAAAAGCTAATAAATAATCAAGCATTAAATATTTTTTGCATGAAATAGGTGTCTCAAAATGATTGATGGCAATATATGTCACATACAGTCGTCACTTTTTCTAATACGGATACACATCCATCATACAAAGCTCTGCCAAAATTGTTTTGTTTATATTTACACGAAATATGTTTTTACATTACGTTATGGTAATAATTAAGATGTATAAACATTCTCATGTAAAAAGGTCCTTCGCGCAGATGTGTTCTAAAATGGAGATCGCGTCTTGGCATGTGTAGCATAGAACTCCTATATTCCTATGTATTTGATTTCTCCATCCTAAGGTTGCCTGGAAGAAATTGCCATGTGCAATAAGGGCGCCCATTGTACTCTCTTTTTCTTTTCTTTTTGTTTTTTTTTGTGTATTTCAGTGTACAATAAAGAATTAAATAATAATAATAACTCCCTCTAACTTGAGAGACTGATGACTTGCGAAAGCTCACTGATGAGCCTAGTTAAAATATGCTGATTAGAGTCGGGAGATCAGTAAACTACGACAGTTTGAAGTGACGAAAAGATATACTTTTAGGAAATACGGTTTCATGAGTATTATTTATGTCGTCCAGTATTTACGTATACGCACAGAAAAAGCGTTTCTCTATTTTCATAAATAAATGAATATCCACTGACATTCACACAGTGCCATTTAGTCCCGAACTGAGAATTTAGCCTGTAATATAGATACTTAACAACGGATAAACGTATTTCTATATATTTTTTTGTAAATAATATACACGGGAAACACACTGAGAATGATTTACGTATAGATTGTATTCAAGCGTTTACGGATATTACAACTAAAATTGTTGTGGTTTACATAAACGTGATGTGCATTAATATTTCTGAACTAGATTTAAATAGAGCTTTGATATTGAAGCAGTCACCTTATTTATAGAAGGGATACGGTGGCCTACCTAGCTTAATTATTTAGGTAGTTGCCTAAGTTGAAAATATCAAAGTTCAAGTTCCAAATTAGATTGAAGACACAAACTTTTTTTAAAGCCGTTAATATACCACCTTGTATATTATTAAGTTATGTTTAATGGTTTGCTTAGTTGGATACTCTAGGTTTATATAATCATGTCGACATTATCAGCTTTTTATATTGCTACAACTATCGATAATGGTCTCTGATTCAAAAGTATTGATAATTAATGTTATTTGATGCAACTAGTAATTTTTTGAAGACTTTTATAGCATAATGTAAAATATTTCAATACGGTGAATACATATATTGTAGTTATTCTATTGATAAAAAGTTCACCATCGATAGTGCCAAACTAATTATAGTATCGATAGTCATGTCTATATAGAGCTACAATACTATCGATAATATTTGCAGTGAACCGATACCGTGTAAAGGTATACTATCGAAAGGCCTATATAGGCTTTTACTAGTTGGGTAATCAATAGAATATCGATATAGTTCATTATGTAGCGGCAACACTGCTCTTCAATATTGTGGAGAAAAATCTTAGTCCAGCAATGAACTATAACGAGCTCCTTTGATTTATATTTACAACTTAAATAGAAAATTCATCAATTGCTGTTTAAATATGAAGTTTTATTATTCATTTTGCAGAGTAAATTACGGGTGAGCATTTAATCTAATGGTAAGTGAAGATGCATGCACAAAACATCTATCTAAAAATGCTTATTCACACTCACCTTTTAAAACATTCTTGAAACAGATGCGCATGGTCATGGTCACAGTTCCACTCGGTAGCAGTTTTCCAATAAATTGGGTACTGATTATAAAATCGATTCTTGCAATAAGCCAAATAAATCTAAGATCACTGTATTTGACATCATACCTACTAGTACATTCAAGTATGAACGCCATAGAAGCAAATTAATACAAATGAATTTATTTTTATTTCAGGTCAGCGTGTTGGGACCGCGCGCACGGGGGCGTCACAGGGTTAGGGCCGTTTTAAAAATTAAGGTTTTAATTAGGGAATTGTGAGGCCACCTGACACAAGGAATATGGAGATTGTGAATACAAAGTGATGGGTAATGAAATGGAAAATGTGTATTATTTTAATACACTTTTAAATGCGACACGGTTTGAAGCCAACATTTTTATGTTCTAGATAGAAAGTAGAAGAGTAAATGTTAGTAATATTAGGTTCTATTCAGAAATGATTCTTTTAAAGTATTTGATGTTGTGGTAATATGGTTGAGAACAGTAAACTCAGTACAGTAAAAAAAGCTTAATATGTCTTATACATTTATTTATTGAATATATCAAACGACATTCTTCATTATATTCTTTCTAACATTAGATAGTTACAGCTTGAGAAATATCCCCTTCCACCTTTCACCCTTCCCTAGTTTGTTAGTTATACATACGCTCATACCCATCAATACAGATCGGCGCACACACACAGACTGGCACAAGCACACACCTTTATTTTAAAGGTATTATTATTAAACTTAATTTGAGAGTAGTTCTTAACTTTACTTAACTGGCTCGAACTTACACAGACACAGCTAAAGTAACATTCTTTAGAAACCTTAGAGAACTATATCCCTGGTGAGAGTTAAGGCCTGCAGTGCAGTTTCAGACCAAAAAAGAGAGTTCTGTAATTATTATTTTTATATTATTATTATGATGAATATATTTATATTTCAATGTTATGGGATATTTTATTAAATACGGCCGAAATAATATTAAAGAAATCACGACTTAGATTTAGAGGCAATATTATGTATTTAAAAGTTATTTGAAACTCAAAATACTAGGTACATTCAAAAGTCCGATTGAAATATTTATCAAACATTATTACTTTCTTTTTAGGACCCATATATCGAGAAAAATGTTTTGTTAAAATTGAACTAAACTAAGTGTCAGAGCTTCCAAAGCACCTTACAGTCCATCATGGAGTTTCATATAGTACCAACTATAATAATATGGTCACCAGAACGTGTGGCTTAACGTGTCCGTCAAAGTATGGGCATCTTACTTCCATACTTATGATTTAACCTGATTTTCTGTGACAAGTACTATGCATGCTCTTAGGGAGTTAAAGCTCAGTGCTCAGACTATGAAGACAATTATGATGACAAATAGATGTTAAAACAACTAAAAAGGGAATGACGATAGAATTTCCTAAAGAAACATAAACAACACGAGCTTTCTCTGAAGGGCCGACAAGCCTAATTAAACCACTTTTATTTAATTAGGGGCGTTCTATCTTCTGTAATGAATATTGCATAATAAAAATGGTTTGTTCTCAAACTTTTGTGATTTTGAGGTAAAAAATGTGCAGCTTATTAAAGCGGAATTTAACGGTACTAGTACCTACAGTTATTATATTGATCGTGCAAAATATACATAGTAATATACTTTTCTTTAAATCTGTGTCATTCAATCTTGTATACACGGTCCAACGTCGCTTGATTGCTTAAGAGGAAAAACAATAGAAAATCTATTGTCCCGTCTAAACATTCGAGTGGTTAAGGATCTAGGTTTGCGTAGGTTTCTGTAAATATCTCCAAATTCTGATTCGATTTATTTGTTTTATTTTTGGTTATTTTTGTCGATGTGTTTTGGTGTGTAATGAGAGAGACAAAGAGAAAGATAAAACATATTACAATAATAATAATAAGAAATCGTCTATTAAGTGCCAAACACTTATAAAAATAAACATAGATCAAATCTTAAATCTAAATTTAAAGTAAGGACACTTAAAGGTAAAGGACACACAGCTTTATGTCGAGTTACTTATAACATAAGCAATCTGAATAAATTTATTACCATATATTATAATGGACGCTGTTGCATGCCAACTATTCCATAAAAAATAGTTAAAAAGACATAAAATATAAAAGACACAAACATTTTCATATTTTATAATACTCTTTTTTTCAAATTCGAACAATTATTGTTATTTAATACAAATTCCTATGTGGTTTAAATAAATAATTTCCAAAATTCACACAGTTTCAAGTAAACAACTAATAAAACATTTCTTTTTATAAATACAAAAAATTTATACAAAGAAAAATAAAAAAATACAAACAAAACTGTTTATGCATACACTAAGTTTCTATAGCCCGAGGATCGAGCCTAAAACTCATCGTAATAGGTGAAATCTCACCCATTACACCACATGATCTCTTCATCATCATCAGCTCATTAAACGTCCCCACCGAGGGGCACGAGCCTACCCGTATAGGGTGATTAGGCTTAGTCGTCCACGCGGGCCCAGTGGCGGATTGGACGACTTCACACACAACCTTCGAATCTCTTCGTAGGCGTGCATGAAGGTTTCCTCACTAAGTTTTCCTTCACCGTAAGAGCGTCGTACATATATATTCGAAAATTCGAAAACACATCGGTACGTGTCGGGATTTGAACCTCAGCCCTCCTGGTAGGAAGGCGACAGTCCACACCACTGAGCCACCGACGCTCTTATTGGTTTAAAAATATTCGTTCCCATTTTGCTTGTACAATTGGATTACACAATGAAATGAAACTGGAGCCACCCGTAAATCCTGTTAGGCGGATAACGATAATTATTTAGTTAGTTGCACGATATACGAGTGCTTTACACAAATTTATTTAGCAGTTGTTAGTTCGTCAACTGTGTCGGATAATATTTCATAAGCTGACGTCTATTGGAATTGCTTATAATCCCTGAAGTACACTTTACTGACGTAGGATACAAGTCATGTCACTAAAGGAGATGGTTATCAGACCATTTAGCTTGCGATGTCTAAAAGAAATGGGAAATACCAGACATAGTAGTAGCTTTTGCTATCTGTAGGTTCCTTGTGGAACTCATACCTTCCTCCTGGTAATTTAAAATAAATCACGATTATAATTTATTACTCCCTTAAAATTTAAAAAACTGTGGAAATAAGTATGAACTAAAATCATATTATTAGGTATTTACGACTTAAACCTAAATAAAAAGAGTTTCTGTGCTCATCCATGTTATAAAGTACAAAAATATTTTGCCGCAGTATACTAATATTACCCTATACGGGTAGGCTCGTGCCCCTCGGTGGGGACGTTTAATGAGCTGATGATGATGATACTAATATTGAAAGAATTATCAGCGTTTGCAAATTTTAGGTTTAGATTTATCGAAGATCGTGTTAGAGACGTTACTTGACTTCTAATGATTAAAAGAGTTAGAAATCGCCGTATAATCTAAGTTTAACTGAACGCTTAGATAACAATTGTCATATTATATAAATGCATCATGTCATAGGAACTTCAAAATAAACAGCGTAATATTATTGTGCAAAATGTTTCATTAAGATTGTATTTGTCTAATTCAATTAATTCGTCCAATAGAATTAACATGAAAAGCATTCAATAACAGTGGGCCAATTTGAGTTCGCTCTTACGATTTTAGGAATCGATTAACATTTCATTAGGACGGGTTTTCTGTTCAAATGAGGACTCGAGTATCGATTGACGCCTAGACAAACGGTCTAGTCATAAATTATTAATTTGATGTTTATGGATATTAATGCTATGTATTTTTGGGTCGTGTTGAATCACAGTTTTAGAATAGTAAATGGGCTTAAAATATTGTCATTAAAACTTAGAGCCAGCCAGTTTAGGCACAAACATACAAATTACACAGCAAAAAAATGCTTTCAAACTATGTGGTTGAATAAGTTTGCTAAGTGATCCGACCGTTTTTGACCAATCCCTTCAACTCATTTAGATCGTCGAAGGATGTGTGTAAAATAGTATGCGTACTTTCTACCTAATTTTGATGCATTATCGTAGACATCTGTTCACTTCTTAGGTAATCACGCTAAATATCTAAATATATTATATGCTGTTTTTCAGATTCGTGAATATGCCTCTGAACTAGACCATATACGACGCCGTATCACCAATTCCGCCACTTTAACTTATAGGTATCATTATTTTGTTTTCTTATGTGTTTTATTGTAGCCTTTCGCTGGCAGCTATTAAGGCACTCTGGCTTCACTTCTTTGTGTCGGTCGCAGAGATTCATAACAATATAACAGTTTTGTCACTTTGTAGTGACAAAACTGTTAAGTTGCTATGAATCTCAAGGTTATAGTAGGCTATGAATCTTAAGGTAGTTAAGCAAGGAGTACCTTGGTTTTAACAACTTACGTCATCATCATCATCATAGCCTAAAATGTTCACTGCTGAACGAAGGTCTCCCCTAATAATTTCAAGTCGGACCGATCCTTTGCAGTTGAAATCCATCTGCTACCTACCAACTTAATCAGGTCGTGCCATGTGGTGACGGTAGAGTAGAATTCAATTGTCACCACCTCTACTTTTTCCAGGGTGTCGTAAAAGGCAGAGGGAAATTTTACCCCGTGTAAATGTTTCTGCGTATCATTAACTTCACGTTATTACACGGATTATTATTTTCCTTTACCAAATATATAATTTATGCAATGGCGTGGGTTATGAAACCATGTTTATTAAAATTAGGGGTTAGAAAAGTAAATTTCTAAAATAAAGAAATTGGGACTATAACACAAGTATTTAACGTTGCTGCCTTTTGTATAGTTACGCAAGTATTTTATATTCTAAGGGAGGTGATAAAATCTTCTGCGTCCGGATAAATCTGAGGAAATAGTCAAATTAACTATAGGTAACTAGCAAACAAATGAGTTCTTTGATAATACCTTTTTTCCACATGTTAAGCAAACAGTTAATTATCTTGTCGCTGGCAGGTTAAACTGTTTTTGGTACAAGTGAAGATACACGCTAGTTCCTAAATGAAGCTGCTCATCGTCATAAAAAGGTTTGTCTATAACTACTACGACTTCTTTCATTACTTAGAGATAACTTTCATGAGTTTGGACGTGATTGCGAAGTTATGACGTCCCATTGACTGATATGATGATTGATTTCTGACTATAACCAGATTAGCGGGTCGGGAGAATCATTGGCTTCTCGATAGGATACATCAGGAAGATGTAAGGTTAATTTTACCAGCTAGGTTGTTGTATTACCATTAAGGTAACACATTAATAAAGATTAAAAAATATAGTAGTATGATAAACGGTCTTAGAATTTTAATGTTTTATATTATATTTATGCAGATAAATTAGCATGGTTTGTCGAGCGCACTGCAAAATAGCGCTCCAATAGCTGTGCAGGTTCGACTATCGGTTCAACACCGAGGGGCTTTTGAATGAATTTACTGGGTCGGACAATGTGTGTTCATTCCAGTATTATAAGCTCGGCTTTGTGATTTGATCCTCGTACCGCATTTCAATGATCGAGGCTTTGTCCTGCGGAATCTACTACTGCGATCTAATTATATATATATATATATATATATATATATATATATATATAATATATATATATATCAGTCAATTCTAAGTGATCTTTAGTTTTAAGATAATGTAGTCAATATCTTAAAATTAATTATTCTTGTCATCTTCTGTAAGTGTATGCAGGCACATGTTAAAAGAATGGAATAGTGGTTTTTGATCAATAATAAAATTACAAATATCTTTAGTCTAAATTTTAAAAGCTTAAGTGATTATATTGCTGGATAATACATTAGTTACTCGTAGAGGTGGAGTTATCCCCTGTATATACATTAAAGCTCAACCCCACCAGTGTATGCTATACACTGTATGATATACATCCTATCTATCCTTGCACGAGACTCTAGTCACCGTTTAACTTACCTAAGCTATAAAATTGGCCTAAGAAGGCTTAGTTTTACAATCGACTACATAAATTAGTAAATGAATATATGTGGTGTTGTCCAAAATTGAGTGGGGAATATATGACACACATTTAAAATAATGCCATAATTATAACTACCTACCTAGATTTTGACAATTTAATCCAACAAAAAACTATTCTTTATTTTGAATAAATGGGTGTAACAGTTTGAATCAAAATATTTTTCTATTACTTGCGCACTTGTTCGTTGCTTGTTTATTCATATATTAAAGTCAAAGTTACTTATTTTTAAAAAATATTATTAAAGAAAGAATTTAGTGCTATATGTCTTAAGAATCATAATTCATTGAAAAAGCACAATTGCATTAGTATGTGAATTATCACACCAGACGGCGCGGTGCATGTTTATTTTGATACGTCCACCTTAACATTTCCTTGCGGCGGATTTCAGTCAAGCATGGTCTTAAAGCGTACTCTGCAAGTCTATATTTATCCCTTTCTCACATATAGAAAATATGGGAAACTAATGGTGTTCTTTCAAGTTACAGGCGTCGGGAAAGCTTCAGTTCACGTTTGGGCGGCAAGGCGTGCGGTGGAGTGTTGTGCCGCCCGAACATTTGCCGCGAATTTTAAAATACGTTCGCACGGACGATATACGTATTTTGCACGGCAAAATGGGAGCCATCGCTCAGTGTGTTATGTTCATGTGCTTAACCGCCTAACGATCGACCAAGTTTACTGTACAGTTTGACGTATCGGTCGATCGAAGTGAATATGTGATGGATTCAAATGTTAAAAGTTTATTTCGGTAGTTAATACCAGCGTATGAATATTGCGCTTAAAATACCCTTTAGCCAAATAAAATCCAATCTTTACACTTCTGCACTTTAGAAATTAACCCGTTGGTCCAATTCAGTGACTTAATTAGTAACCTCAAGTATCAAAAACTATATCATATATCTTTAACTTCATATCCCCTTAAATATACCTGTAGAACTTTGTAAATATTTTAACAGAACTTTATCTGGTGCGTGGTCCAAAATTGTCTAGTCATGGATCATATGGGAAAATGATTTGACTGGAAATGTGTTAGTGTACCTATATAAAGAAGTTCAGTTTATATTGTTCCAAACTCCAACATCGGCTCAACTTCGACAACGAATTGATTATCGACTTTTATATCAGAGTCAAGGTAAGACCCCTTTTGATTTTACCTGATTTTACGTACCTGTGCACATTTGTATTATTTATATGTGATCTATATTTATTTATTTACCTATTTCTCAAAATGATGTAGCTCATGATAAAAATTGATGCGGAAACAATATAGATATTAATTTTAAACCTTTAATTTCACAAAAATATAACATCTTTTTTAATCGTATCTAAGTACAGCCGTTATCTGTCAGTTATTCTATAGTCTCGATGTATCTTAGGTTATTAAATTACAATAACTTTAACAAAAGTTTCGTATTCCGATTTTTCATGACAGACATATAAAAATATAATTAAACTTATTTCTTTATTCAGTGTGATTAAATAATTGACATGTTGTAGATACGAACAATTGAAAAATAAGTTTATGTAATGTTTTATTGTTATAAATTTTTACATGACATTACAAAAATATTTATTCTTATTCTTAGTACTTACGTAGTCCATACCTGCGTATCCTAATTCATGAGCACATGTGGCATGTGCTCAACTAGGTACAATAGAATTAGACCACGTCGTGTTTATACAGTGCTCTCAAGAGGATGAAGTGGATTCGCGCACACTATACAGCGTTAGCTCTAGCTAATATTAGAATTCTTACATAAGGATTGTATAGCTACAAAGGTTTCATATGGGTCAAGTATATATTGTACACCTAGTGAGATACCTGAAATTGTCCGATATTGTTCCAAATTTAATCTGATTCAAGCTAAACCTGCGAACTCGACTGCACTCTAAAAGTGTTTAAGTTACTTTTTATTATAACTTGTCAAAATTTGTGCAGTCGTATTAGTACGAACCGGATCAAAAAAATAATAATAATAAAAACTAATTTAATGAAAACGGACATATATTATAATTGGATCATTTATACACAATACCATTCATTTACCTAGATTGCAGCAATATTTGGTAGAGACGGCTTTTCATTAAAGAAAACATCAAAATATGTTTTTCAAAAGGTATTTGTAACTTTACAACGGTGCAAATTTTAAAAGCGTTCCGGTGTATAAATTCACCTTTTATGAGTCACTAAACGCTCGTAAAAGGTAAATTAATGAACACAAAGGTATAAATTCAGCGATAATGGGCATTTTGTAAAACGCGTCGTAGCGATCATTTGTGTCATATAAGATATGAGAGGAAAAATGAGGTTACTCTAAAAAAACGTATATTTTTGGCAAGTACAAACAAAACAATACGATTGCGGTTATTTAGAATATATAAGTGAACATTTTTTTTAAATAATTTGTTTCAATGTGAATGATAATATTGTTCAAAATGCTTTTAAAATATTGAAAAAAGAATAAAAATATTTTTATCCTTTGTTTAATCAACATTGTTCAAGCAATCGCTTAGGAGCTGGTTGAACCTGTATGTTTTTTTTGTATATATTAAAAAAACAGTAGTTTGAATGTAGAATAACTGCTACGAATAGTAACTATTTCATTTTCCTGCTATTTTATGGAAACTTGGCAAGGTATTTTAACGTTTTAAATGCCAAGGACTGAAGGCTGGCTGGTTAACCTTTTGCCTAAATACTTCCAGCTGGATATAGCCCAGTTGCCTTGCGAGAATATTGAAGAAGCAATACTGACTGGAACCATGTTATATTTGGTGTTTATTTTAATAAATAGGTAGAATATCTCTTGCCTAACATCTTTACACATGTTTTCACTGTTTTTACTTACTATTCGCATCTCTTATTTAAGAATTTTGATTAAATCACTGCTAATGTGTCTGAACATCTTCATGTCATAAAAAAAATAGTAACTGCACTGCGGTCTCAATGCTGGCACTTACTACATATAGAAAGCGGTAGACTAGCTATTTGATGCCTATCCAATTTGATATATGATTCTATATGAAAAGCTTAATGTAACTGCGTGGGTTCTACCCCAAAAGGGACAAGCAATATATGCTAACAAAATTTGTATGGTGGTTCTATAATACACTAGTAATATTCCAGGCAATAGGAAACATTAATTTCATCACTTTCATCCTTTATAATGCTCTATTAACTTCTTATAGGGAGATAATAACTTAGAAATCCCTTAAAAGTGTAATTGAATATTGTGGGAGCGTAATTGAATGTACTAGTATGAACAGGATGTAAAATATAATAATCCTTTTTGAAACTTACCAGCAGTTGTATTTTTAAATTTTATTAATCTTATCATCATCAGCTCATTCAACGTTTCCACTGAGGGGCACGAGCCTACCCGTAGGGTGCATAGGCTTTAGTCGCCCACGCGGGCCCAGTGCAGATGAGCCAACTTCACGCACAACATTTGAATCTCTTTGCAGGCGTCTGCAGGTTTCCTTACGATGTTTCCCTTCACCGTAAGAGCATTGGATAAACGTACATATAATTACGAAAAATCGAAAATACATTGGTACGTTGCGAGATCTGGTTTTGTACCCTCCAGATGGGAAGGCACCAGTCCACACCAATGAACCACCGACCAATACCGACATTATTTCATAAGAAAACATTTTTTTGCTTTAATTCATATATTGTATTATGAAAATCAAAGATATATATTTAATAAACTAGAAGATATATTTCACAATTGATCTTATAATAATAATTAAGAGAATTTATCACATAACGTTTAACCTATGGACTCTTAAGGTGATCCCTCCATTCTTTATATCCTTATTTTATTGGTTCTCAATTTAATATTTCGTGCAAGGACGTGCGTAGGTTACGGGAGTACTTAATTTGAATGTTTTTAAGTGATGACTTTCGTAAATATATTAATGTTGGTATGTACAATTTGTTATAAATTATTATTTTACAAGTCATAAATAACTCTTTTTATATCGTTAAAATTACCCTTCTACAAGCATTTTGTTGACTCATTTTGAATATTTGTGCTACACAAATTTCGTAAAAATATAAATAGTATAAGTATATACTACATAGATTTACTGATTAATAAAAATATAAGTAATAAAACAACGCTTTTCATGTCTTGGTATTTTATTTTTAAAAAAGTGCCTTTCTATAACCCTGCCAATAAAAAAATAGATTTTTAGTCAATGATATTCGATTAATGATATTCGGTATATAAGAAGGTAGATACTTCAAACGTGCCTCAAAAACGAACCGCTGAAGAGAGTACAGTTTGTACTCTTTTGTTTAGTAAATGTTTGAAATTCAAAATATGTGTATGTGTGCTGTCACTGTTTTTGGTTGTCACTGTAGTTGACATCCATCTGCTACCTGCCACCTTACCCAGGTCATCGGTCCATCTGGTTGGGGGTCGGTCTACGATTCGTTTTCCGTTATGCGGACGCCACTTGAGAACCTTTCCGCCCTATCGGCCATCGATTCTATGCTATATGCCCTGCCCACTGCCACTTCAACTTGCTTATCCTGTGAGCTATGTCGGTCACTCTACGGATAAACAAGGGATAATAATTTGAAACTAAACAACGGACAAACATACTTTTATAAGTACATACATATGTAAGTTTCAAAAACATAACGCCAAATTGGTCGTTTCAACACACTATTAATAATCTCACATAATGTCCCACTAAAAAAAGTACTCAGTGATTTTATGAGTTTTCCATATGTCGCAGTAGTTTCAGACAGAATAGGTCGCGTAGAAAATTATTTCATATCGTTTTAGTACGGTAACTAAATATGAATATGTCTATAAACATAGACCTATGTATATTCGGATATCTTTATGCTTTAAATTCCTGCAAGGCATATGGAAAGAACATGTCAATAAAAACTATGACGTCTTTGAATCAAAGTCTAGGTCTTTTAAAATCGGAGTAATTAAACTTTCTATTAACCAATCTATACATATAAATAAAATTCAAATCTTCTGTATTTGTTTGTAATATTGAAAAAACGTTTTGTACTACATGTATTTAATATATATACGGATCATATACCAATTACTTAAATATAATATTTTAAAATTGTTGTGGCAGTTTGTTCCGGGTTATCCTTGAAATGGCTGGACCGACTTTGACGGGAATTTTGTTCGCAGGTACACGATGTAGAAAGGAATCTACTTTTACGTATTAGAAAAATTAACTGCGTGGCGCGCAACTCACGTCGAATGTGCTGACTGAACGAAGCGATTTTAATAAATTTTGGTACGAAATCAACATTATTTACCTAAGGGAGAATATTTTATACCAAGGATAACACTGCGGAGCACAGCTAGTATAATATATGAGCAGAACCAACAACGATCAGTTCAGTTTGGATTGTATTTACAACGTTGCATTTCCTACTATTTTCAATTCTAAGAAAGGCAGTGAAATTACATAATTGTATGAAGTTTGCAATGTATTCTGTGCTAATGATCACTGGCTTGTAACCGCTGTCAAACGATAAACTAAAAAACGATAACGATAAAGTTCAGAGCGTGCTTATTTAGTTTATCTGTGTCGTTAACGTTTGTCAAAGTAAAGTAGCAGTGTTTGTTAACGTAGTGGAAGTTACTTTGTACGATTTTTTCCAGTTTGGTTAGGACATTGCTGGCTGGATCACCTGTCCGAAAATAAAGATGATTCCATGTTTCAGAGGGCATGTAAAGCCGTCGGTCCCGGCTACAATGATTGTAGTCGCTAACACTTACCGATCCCGCATTTGGCCCGCTTGGTGGATAACGACCTTGGCATGGCTATTTTATATATTTGTAACTAGTCATATTAAGCATTACGGCTTCACCGGCAGCATTCATTATCCCAATTTGCAGGTGCACCAGAGCATATGGACCTTGAACGTAACAGTACTCGCGTCACATATTACACAAAGCAACATTACTTACAAAGTAACAGCCATTACGTTTTGTCTAGGGTCCCAACGGCATGGTTTCCCACAGTAACAATTTATCTTCGCCCCACCAATGTGATATTGCCCTTGCGAAGTGTGCGGTTATTAACTAAAAGACTGACATTATAATAATATCATTCGCCTGTGATATCTGAAGAGGGATGTAAGAGGTCTTTATACTCATATATGCCGTGAGGTGTGCTCCGCATTACTTCTTATAATGTTCACGTTGATATTTCGGCACTTCTTTGTTAAACTGACCTAATTATAGAGAAACACATAAATCAATCTTAATTATAACATAAATATAAAAAGACGTATAAATTACATTGTCTTCTAGTTTCTACTAATACAAACAACCATTATTTACTCATGCATATATTTTAATACAAAGACTAGTATCTTTAGTATTTGTGGTTCTAGTGTTAATAGGCTTCAAGTATTTGTGATTGTAGAAACCTCGGGACTTGGATCTAAGACGTCTAGCGTAGGAGGCATTTAAATGATAAATTAGCAGGGTCATAATAGATTGTGTCATATTGTGCATTCTTTTTAAAATAAATAAAAATAAACTTTCGAAAAAGGGCCTCTGTGCTTTTAGCCAAAGCCCCACGCATGCCTTACAAAGTACCGGACCACTATAAAGCCGCGAATGAAAAAAATATTATGATATTCCACAACAGTTATTAAAAATTCAATAATAATACTTATATGGTAATAAACAATGTTTCTAGATATACTTGGACCCCTTAGATATTTACAAGCATTTTTTTTTAGTTTTGGTAACGAATGTGTCTTTCTGCTTGCAAATCTGTAAATTTATCAAATCGTTTTATTTACGTCAAAAAATGAAATAATAAATAAGCCCAAGTTACTAATTTGACTGAAGTTAAAAGCCAGAGCATTCCCTTGAGGTTGTGTAACGAAGTAATGAGCGCCTCCCAAACACGTTTGGGCTAACATATTATTTTGCGTAGTTAGTTTATCTAAGTCAGATTCTGACTCGACAAGTTAAATGTTCATGCTATTTCTTTGCAATTACGTATGTAATTGCTTCTTTGAATCATGCAATCCTACTTACATTTAGTAAGCGGCAATGTTTTTATTTGTATGAAATTATTGTTACGAATCTTGAGAAATGTCACGGATAATAATAGTTCTACGTTCCCATAACATGATTTCTTGTTCATAATCATCACTTTGTGGTGAAATCAAATCAAAATATATAAACATAAATGTATTTAAAAAGTGTACATAAACTCAACTCAGTAGTTTTTTTTACACTTATATAGTGTAAAAAAAACTACTACGTTCTACATAAAATATAATTTATGTTGTAAATACTATATAAAACGCTTTTTTTGGACTCTCTCGCTTCAATCTATCGCAGCCTACTGCTGAAGATCTTCCACATTTTGCGATGCATATCACGTTCCTTCGCTTTTCTCATCCAGCCTCAACTAGCGATCTTCCGAAAGTCACGGAAGTTCCAGAGGGCGTCTTATACTACGCTTGCCAAGACGCAGTCTGCACTCCAGAACTCGTCTGTTCCAATGGCCAGCGGATGTGGGACATACGTGACCAGTCCACCACCACTTCGACTAGCTGATCCGGCGGGCTATGTCGGTAACTTGAACTCTCTCATGGACTAAATCATTTCTAATCTTATCCCTAAGAGAGACCCCGAGCATAGCTCTCTCCATTGCGCATTGAGCGACTTTGAACTTGTGAACCAATCCCGCAATCAGTAACCATGCCTCAGCTGCGTTTGTTACTCAAAGATTTTTGTCTTTCAGACTTGACGTTACTTGCTAAAAACCGCTCAGCCAAGAAGAACATTGTCACGCGAACAGTGACAGTTAATAAGTTAATCTCACGTCATGCATTTTTGTCCTTCAATGGATTAACCCTCGTTTAGGTTCCTACATGTAGATCTTATTGTTAGATACCTTCCATAGCTTGCTCAAGAATGACTTTAGTGGTATTAAGTTTATTTAGATTTTATGAATCACATATTGTAAATAAACGCAAATATCCACTATGCATGCAAACGGTTCAATGATTTACTAAATAATTCTTGTAGTATGATATAAAATAAAAATCAATAGGGCAGTAGTTTAAGCTATATAGGTTCCTGTAAGTAAACACTTAGAGTAATAACCACAAATTTTACGCCAACCACATCAGTTTGGCATGATGAAGACAAATGGAATGGATAAATGGTGTGCGCTATTCCGCTGGGACTAGCAAAAACACAAAGCATCTCTATCAGTATACAACAGTTCTCTCAAAACTGAAGGAAATAATGTCTGAAAAACGTAAAACTTATTTAATAACGAAACAATATTGGTAATTAACGATGGAATTATCATCATCAGCTCATTAAACGTCCTCATTTCCACATATCAGTAAAAATTCGTCGTTTCGCTACCGTCATCGAGGTGATGCGAGTATTTAGTTTCTGATATAAAGTAAGTAACGAAACAGCCAAGCTATACATATTGACTGATATGTAGAATTTGTGGAAGTAAGGATCGGTAGAATAAGGTCTTGTAGATTCAGTTCATATGCTTTGCTGTACATGAGAACTGATATCTATTTTTATAGTGAAAACATGGCTACACATGGCCAACTTCTCAACCGCTTGCGATACGGTAAAGCGGGGCTTCCTTGAGCAGTCAAAAGTACATTGCGGGGTTTCACCTCAGACCATGGAACACCTGTTTTTATGTCCCCTGTGTCCCATCTACGTGCTCTATGCAGTACTTGAAAGTAGCGTCGGAAAGCGCTATAGCTGTGGCCAGGTTTTGGGAAAACTGTTGACTAGAAGATGAAGAAGTGCACACTTTATGCAGTCACTTGGCAACATTTGACATGAAATGTTTTTGGTGGAATTTGAATTATTTTTTAAGTTGCTTGGCTGGAATTTTAGGGTTAATTTACTTTTCAGTTCGTATTAATCGGATTTTTAGTAACTGTTTGCGGCCTCGTGTTTACTTTCATGTCCCAATTTATTAAATTGCTGAGTCTCATATATCTCCCCCCCCCCTATTTAAGGGACGGAGAAAAACAAAGGGTTTTTTGTTGGTTATACTTAACCTAGATTACATACCAAATTTCAGTTTTCTACAAAAAGTAACCAAATATTTTGATGATCATCAGTGTGTTAGTGAAGAAAACGGCATATATTAGATATCAATAAAGTCTAAAGTATTACAGCTATTCAATTGAGACTTTTTTGCTTTATAAGTTTATTCTTGATATTATATCCTGAGAATATGGATTGTCTGATACATTGGAAACCAATTTCTATGTATGTTCAAAACAACGACGAAGCAGTGCCTGCCTTTGCGCTTCGCTTGGCATGTCTTGGTGGGGGCACTACTGTGCCCCCAGATTTAGCACATAGAACTCTCCAAGACCATAAGAAACAGACATTTTGTGGCATAAATATATTTGTACTGCTCGGGGATCGAACCCGTGTCATTTAGTTTAGTAGACGATTTCTTAATTTCCCTCTGAAAATTACTTACAAATATATGTATTTAAAATTGTATGTACTGATACATAGTTTCCAAAATTACTGACTAGACTACACATCGATTGATCGTGAAAGTACATATTATGACTTTGCTCGATCGTTATTATGCCTACAGTGCTCATTTTCCTAAAAAATAAATTGTATGTCAATTATTCAGTCCATGCAAGTAAGTCAAGGTAAGATTTTAAAAAGCTTCAACTTTGCGTGATCCATATAAAAAGCTTTTGTATCGCAGAGAATGCCTTACCGGTGTGGGATAGTAGACAAGTTTTATCGTCCGTTATCTATTATAAATATATCGTATTTCACGATGTTCAAGGCTCTTTTTCCTTTGTTTATATCGATTTCGGGTATTTGCTATGCCGGTCTTAGCATTGGATTTACAACATCTGCTGGTTATATTTATTTATGATAGTGCTATAGCAGTACGGCTTGATGGCGTTACGGCTAATTCTTTGGTTGGTAATCGAGCAGGTAAAGCTTCAAAATATAATATTTTAGTCCTTTCGTGCTTCTAAAGGCACTATTTAAGTTGTTGTTTTATATTACTACATCAAGATTGTAGCCAATCAATTTGTATTAGGTTCGCGGGGTGAGTTACATCCCAATCGAGATCCCAATCTCTCCAAAGCTATACAGGTAGGTTGATTTATTGATGCTTTAGTGTTAGTTATTTTATTGACATGCTATTTATTTGCATCACGTTGGTATTGACCCTGTACGAGAATATAACAAATGTCCTTAACCGACATATCACCTACTCTAAGGACATATAAGCATTATAATTAGGTAAAGTTTAAAGATAAGAATCAAGGATTGAGATTAAGGATAAGCTTTATCCTATGCCCATTGTATTCGTTTGCATCGGGTAATATGTGCCTTGTTTACAATCACTTTAACTTTCTCGAAGCTATGATGTTGGAAATTGTACAGTGAAGACCACCTACTACGTTGACCTTTGACTTCATTAAGGTAAAATGAAAACGCATGGTCATCGACTTCTATTGATCGATCTGCGTGGAAATCCTTGACCAGCAGTGAGCGTTTATTCTGTAAGGATAATAATTGTTTCTCCTAGGGCGGTGAGTAATTGTAAAAAGATAGGAGGTAGAGTTATGACTCTATCTATCTCTTTACCTATACAGTGGTCATTTTTGTCTATAACGGTGCTGGTTGCACATTGACTCCAAACTTAGTTCGTCAGGCTTATAATATATCCCTGTTTGTGATTGTTATCCTAAATAAAGTGAAAATAAAACAAATCGCTTTATATTTAAAAACAATACAGTTCCGTTTATCTATCACCACTGGGATCTCAGCTACACGAAAAACAAAAAAGTTAAGGCGGACGAATTAGGTGAAATTAACTATACATACATACTACACAAAAATGGTCAAATATAAAAATAATTATCCTTTCAGACCAAAGATTGATAGTAACAATATCTTATAAACTATGGTAAAGTAATTCCGTATTTGAAAGTGTTCATTTTTCATCTATTCACAACCGTACGTTAGCTATACGATAACGATATGAACCAAACAAACTTCTGTGTAGCCAGTAATAAATATGAGTTGTTCCACATAGAAAAATTGGACGATCAATATCTTTCTCCATGTAAGGCACTACCATTGTCATATGACCTGGTACGTCACAATCCATTAGCAAAATTACTAGGCACTACAACTAAATTGCTTATGAGGTGGATACAATTGAATAATTTGTTTTCCTTTATGTCCGTAGATTTGAATTTATTAGTTTTGTAATTACCAATTGTCTCTGTTTTTAACCAATGGAACGCCAGGAATCGAGATACAATTGAAAATCTACTACACCATAATGCATCATTGGCTTTCAAAAGGTGAAAGGAACTCTTATTTTCCCTTCAGATAGAGACAATAATTTCCCATTATATAAATAATGTATTAGGAGGACTATATTTTTGATCAGTCAATCACTGGCCACTGTTGATATATATATATCCGGTAGCCCTTAATTGTATGTACCAATTAGTCGCAAGACTTTTAGAGTTTAAATTAGCCATCAAATAAATAATATCGAAAAAAAACTGGTCGCCCTGATGTGTCACCCTGTGTCTGATACGGCATATTTCAGAGGTCCTTTAATTTTTCGCTGAACCATGTAGTCCACCATACAGGCACGAGCGAGACCTGTCTCTATACCTTCAGATAAAGTGACTCATATAACCAGACCAGTTGTAGTTGGAAGAGTTTAGATAGTCTCAATCTCCGTTTTACGAGTAATTTGTTATCGTACAACTAGTGAAGTCGCCCCACTAGCATAGCAATACTTATAACGTTTACGAATATCTCAGGAACTCTAGTTTTATAGGCAATATTAGTATAGCTTCTCATCTGGTAAGAGCAAAATCCATCGCCTACCTGGTTCCTTAAAACATATACTCCTGATAACATATAGCAATTCACCTAATCAGAAACAAGGTCAAGTGAATTTGATGTTTTTTACAAAGTATAAATATTTATGTTCGAAGACTTGGTAGTTTTAGTAGCGATCAATAAATATTGTCTTGTCTTCAATTTAACTGTGAGAAACATTCATATGTCAACCACATTGTTTGCGAGTACGGTTATTAAAGTACTAAACACATGTTTCTATATTGTAGCACCAATATGACATTTGAAGAAAGCAATGTTTTATGATTAGCAGCTTCGTTTTTGAAAATAAAATTGATGGATGCAATTTAATTTATATGCGAAAAGTTATAAACATGCCCCAAAATTAGAAGAACAACTATGTTTTTCATATTTGTAGTCGGTATTGATCTCATCTATAATTTAACATGTATTAAGCTACATTGTTGGTGAAATACCCTTAATAAATTCGAGCTTCAGGAATTAAGTCGTCAGTGTTTGCATTTCTGAAAACTGCTCGTAACCATAAACTCAATCACTATGGCACCCCTTTCCTAGTTAGGGGCTCAAGCCACAAACTCATTCGTCAGACGACCAAATAAGGGTGCGTAACATATGTCTATAGGAACAGCGAGGAAATTACTGCGCTGCATTTCTGTGAAATCTTAACAGTCGGTAAAAATAAATGTTGGAGCAAATTCGTTGATTTTGCAAGAATTAACCACTGAACAATTGTATACATATGGATCAGACAGGTACTAATAAGGACTAAGTACGAGACTCATTACGTTATTACGGCAACCGTACATTTTATTTTTTAACTAGGCATTCCTTAAAGCATTACCGTATTTAGATCATGAACTAAAACCGATCTAGCATGGTATCGTAGGTCGGAAGAGCCTTGTTTGTTGTTTAGCAGGATACAACCCGCACCTGGGCAAAAAGTTGAGGTCGATTACATTCGAAGCCTATCAACATATCAATACATTGTTTTATGGGCTACGAAGAAAACAAATTTAAATACAGGTGGGTGTTTTATTTAGGCAATATGGCCGCCTTCATTCACATACGCGGCTCAATTCGCTCACAATAAATCTATGTTGATCTTCCAGTTGGGGCATAAACGTCGACAGCTAGTGTTGTGCTTTCCTTAGCGTACCGAAACATATTTTGACCTAAGTAATACCAGAGTTTGCAGCCACAGAAGATGTGTAATGAATACTATTAAAGTAATTTAATAAATCAATCTAGAGTAAATACTCGTTACCTACCATATTTTAAGACATTACCATGCTTATTTCAATGTGTATCTTTACAAAATGAATGATACGACGATCCATGTGGTGTCATGGTTAAGACGTCGGCTATTACACCAAAGGTTCGATCCCCGGGCAGTACAAATATTTGTATAATGTATGTCTGTTGGTACTGGTACTACTTTATATATATAAAATGCACGTATGACGAAAAAGTATATAAGTATGTTTATCCGTTGTTAAGTATCCATACTACAAGCTTATACTTAGTTTGGGTCTAAATGGCGCTGTATGATTGTCAGAGGATATTAATTTATTTATTTTAATTATACAAACAACTCGTGTCAAAAACTCTTAAATAACTAACGGTATGTCGTCAGCAGATTCTTGATCTGAAAGATATACTATCTGATTGGCTGGAGAAAATTGTTTTCATAAGTACCAAATTACCAATGTTATTATTAATTGTTATATTAATAATATATTATTCAATTAATGTTATATTACCAACGCTAAAGTTATATTATCTTCAGTAGTTTTATAAATGAAGATTTTTTTGCTACTACTTGAGTATCACCACGTGTCACCACGATACACAGCCTGGATAAAAAAATGCTTCATTTATTTCGATTCCAACTTCTTACGTACAACCCTAGTATTTATACACGTCCTTCAACAGAATCCGTTTGTTTATAAGCGTTTATTTCTTACAGTTATGGATAGGTGATTTATTGTTTCAGTGAAGTAACATCCAACAACAGGTACTTAAATGTAATTACGGTTCGTTTATATAATTTGTCGAGTAACACAATTAAGATAATTTGAAAGCTGAAAAAAATGGGAAAAATGTTAAGTGTATAAGCAATACAACGATTTCCTCGTAACATTTTGTATGATACATATATCTTAAATCCTAATGTAATGCAAAGTTGTTTAAAAGGAGAACTCAACCATAAAATAGAGACTAGTTTGTTCCTTTATAACCTATGGGAGACGGCAGATTAGACAACAGTTATTGTCATCCTTATTTTCCCACATTTTTACTTTTAGATTTAATAGGTGGTAAACTCGGTACTTAGTGGTCTAGGTAGGTACCACCGCAGTGCCAGATATCATCCCGTGAAAAAGAATTGTTTTGCACTTCCGTGTTTCGGGATAAGGGCATGTAAAATTACCGTTTATTACAATTAATTACAATAAGAGACCCAACATCAGTTGTCTCGTGGACGGGCGCAGTGCGGCATTGATGAAAAATAATAACTATTTATCAGTTATTGGTCTCAATAAATGCTGCTCTGCGATTTCAGGGCGTATCACTTATCATCAAGTGAACGTCGTGTAGGACGGATACGTCGTTCTGAACAAAAAAATGCAGTAAGGTGCCTTAGTGACCAAATATTTAACAGCAAAGATTGAACAGAAAAGACTGGGTAGCAGAGCTTTCTCATACCAAACCTTTAATTAAACAGATTCCGTTATATCTGACCTACCTGCCTAGCGTAGAGTCTGAATTACCGTAGTGAAAAAGACCCTGAGACCGGTAGAGGACTCTCTCTCTCTGTCTTGAACCAGTTGCAGTCCACTGCTTGAATGGTCTCACCCATTTTGCGCTAGATATCCCGGTCCTCCACTTTCCTTATCCAGCCTCCACCGACTATCTTTCGCAAGCCGTCATTCCAACGGGCCGGAGGGCGTCCTACGTATGTTATGTCACATACGTGACCGGCCTACTGCCACTTCAACTTGCTTATCCGGTGAGCTATGTCGACAGCTCTAGTTTCCTTACGATAACATTATTTCTAATAGTTCTTGATGACAGAAGTGGACTGTCACGGCTGTTTAAGTTCTATGTAACTTAAAGTAATAAATATCTTAAAATAGTACCTTCGTATTTTGAAAAGATATATTTTGTACGTTTGGTAAAATAGTTTTTATATTTGGTAACTTCATGGTTTAATGTTCTGAGCGTTGAGTTTAGATCTTTACTTGATCTAAGAATCGGGAGTTTGAATCCCATCTGGAGGACATCTATTCAGATAGTCTCATATATTTTACGAACGTCTAGTTGGATATAATTTAGTTTTCAAAGCTCCAACTAAAGGGCTTTAATTTTCATCAAACTAAAATCTGAATACTATAGTATTCTGGATAATCTGTACGAGATAACAATAAACAGTTTCAGGGATAGTTTATCAACAAGGTCAGAGGATTCTAAAAAAACATGAAGCCACGGGCATGTCGCTTTTAAATTAGAACAGTTAGGTCCCAACGTAGCCCGCTAAAATACAAGCTAGTCAGCTAATACCACAGATTATAAAGTAAGAGCATTATGTTGTTTTGACTTAATCAAAAGCTACACAGAGCGTTTAGCTCCATACAAAATGGTTCATACTGTGGTTTTATATCAACGTTGCGCGCAGAGGGAGCAATATAGATACTCACCGGGTGCATATTATTAACTACTTACTACGTTCAAGATCAGATTGCATCTTATTTCATAATACAAGCTGCGTTTCCACTTCGAACCGCGGAGAGATGTGAAAAATCAACATTAAAATTTGCTCGCTCTTATTTCTTTTTCAAATTTTAGAGACCAATCAAATATTTTGCGATATGTTAAGCAGTCGATTAATTTAAAGTTTGATTCATGATACTTTGTCATACTTTGATAAAGTGAACCCGCAATAATTGACTTTTCTGTGTACTAACTTCGCACTAAGTAAATAGCTTTATTTTATATAACTCGGTCTCTATCCACTAACGCACATATTATGTCTTCAACTAATTAAAAATGGTAATTTGATGAACGATGATTAACGGATGAGCAAGCAGTTTTATTTATTTCTGCGACAACTTTGTAATAAATATACTCGGAAGTTCAAATGGCTATACCTGCTGCGGATGGGTGCTTGTGAATGAAAGTGGGTTCCAAAATTCCAATCCCGCCCAATGATCAGTCATGCTGGACTGTTTCTGTATAAAATGTAACAAAAGCAAAGATGGATATAGTTCATAATATTTAAGCTGATTATTTTTAAAAAGAACGTCTAGATTTCACTTTTAAAAATCGAGTTAAACTCATACCGTTCGATACTGTTCTTAAAAGTAGCGTTAGGTTATTCAAAATCTTAAATAATAGGGTTTATTTAAAGGACGCGCGGACGCTAGCTGATTCACAAACATATGAATCGACCAGCGTCCTCCTTACGAAAAAGATATAATTTGTATTATAACAAGAGTCTTATTTTCTTAAGCCAACTGGACAACATGATCCGATGGCGCGAAAAGGATATCAATACTAACCAAATAATTTCAGTAAAGCTTACCTCCCTGAAATGATGGTTAAATAATTCATTATTGTCTTTTCTTTTATTCCCAGTTAAAAAAAAATGTCAGTACTCTACGCTATACCTTTAATTTTGAACTTGAACACCTATGTATATGCTTAAACATGTAACTTGCCTATCTATTACAAGTTTATTATACAAATGAGTTTTCTTTTTCTTTTAGGGTGTTCTTTGGTGTTCGAATATAGCTTATATTTTTTAAAATTCACATTTTTTGTAATGATAATAATCATCATGTACTTTTTATACTGGTGTATTTTTATTTATATTAGCTAGTAGCTCTTGATTCTATAATTTGTAATTTATCGACGACCTATTTGGTGTAGCGGTTGAGAGTTCGGCTCCTACACCAAGGGTTCCGGGTTCGATCCCCTTGCAGTACACACATTTGTGCGCATGAACATGTTTTCTATGTATAATATGAATGTATTTAAAATCAGAAAATTATATAAGTATGTTTATCAGTTATTAGATGGTGTTGTGTGAATGTCAGTGGATATTTATTTATTTATATCTTTCCTATATAAGCACGCGCAGGTTGGGCTGCATTTGGTCTTAAAAAGTGTATGGTAGGCTACCCCTTATATGCCAATTCATACAAGTTTGCTTTCAAATTGATTGAATTTTAGATAAACGAAGGCCATTATTTAAACCACTCATGTTGTGATCAACAGATATCTAATAAGTTTACAGAATGGTTACTTGCCAAAAATATCGTACTCAGAAATCGGAGTCATTTTGCAAAAATAATCCCTCATATCCCGAAAACTATGTTATTTAGGTCAAAGTAAATCTTTTCGTTTATACATAATAGATGATATGGTGATGAATATTAATTAATCTTATTATTATTTCTGCAGTTCCTTTGGATCGACTTGGTCATCTTGGGCTACCGCAAAACACATGCCATACAAGGCAATCAAAATGGTTTGTTATTATTTTTGAGTGATGTTAACTTTAACATCAAGTGTGTAACCATATAATAATATTAACTATGGAACCTACCTACCTGAAAATAAAGTTTATTATATCAAATAACTCGACCATATTACATGATGCTTGATGCAATGCTGATTTGTTGACATTTAACTCTTGATAGTAAGTAATGGATGTTAATCCAATTTAATGTAATTTTTTTGATGTTTGGACTTTTTCGGTTGGGCGGCCAACTATTTAAAAACAAAAAGTACATTTGTTATGCATGTGAGATATGAGATATGTACCAGTTATAATAATATTATATAACGAACTAAACATCAACTAACATAATTTATTATCATATGTTGCAGTCAAGTCCAGTAAAACTACAAATGTCAAAGAGCATCATTCAACAGTAATTTTAAACGTAAATTTGTAGACAATAGTAATAATAACCAGTAATTTTCAATTAAAAGCACTTTTTGCTAATAGTAATAAATAAAAATTTAAAAGTAGTTGAGTAATTTTGTTACTCCATAGTTCTTGTCACTGGTTAAGATTTTTGACTGCAACATATAAATGAATACGTTAAGATATTTTTTGTTATCAAAGCTAGTATTAAGCAGAAAGCTTAATTGTTTGTAAGTGGGTTTTTTATATGGTACGTCTGTGACCTCAAATGTAATTACTGTTGATATCCGTTACGCAGTGAACAAAAAAAATCAATTTCCTTATATATTTTGGGATCTAGACAACGAACACAACTTTCTTATAAAGACATCAATTTAATAATCTGATGCTTTAATAGAAACAACTTTCGGGTTGTAAAAGAAAAATAGTGTGATCTGCTACCCTGAACAATTGTAGTGATATCAAAATCATAGCAATATTAATGGCATAGAAAAGACAAGCTAATGTTAACTTTTTCTTTAGGTTAGTGGGTAAAATAGTCTTGTTAAGCTAATATTAACTTCATTATTATGTCGATCACGGGTAATCCAATGCTATAGGTAATGGTAAAGAAGATTATAAACTATATTGTCTGTCACTTAATATGTATAATAAGTTATTATTTGCAAAGCATACTATTAAATATGTAAATAAATGTTTACTTTTTCATTTATCAGCTAATAATTTATATTAAAAACATTTCCTTTATAATATTGTTGTTAAGATATAGCAAATATGGTGCTACGGTGAAAAGAACGTGATATGTATAAGATCTTGGGGCCTGGCCAAAAGGAAACGAAAATGTTCAATCAGTTAATTATCGAGTTAAATTCGTAAAATGTCAAATAAATAAATATAAATATCCACTGACATTCACACAGCGCCATCTAGCCCCAAGTTAAGCGTGAAGCCTGTATTATGGGTACTAAACAACGGATAAACATACTTATATACATTTTTTTGTCCACACATACATATTATACATAGATAACACTCAGACCATTACAAACAGACATGTTCATGCACACAAATGTTTGTACTGCCCGGGGATCGAAGCAATCAACCGCAACACCAATTTGGTTGTCAAGTTCAGTTACTACTTAGATAACATTTATTGTATCATTAATTAATTTTCTTGTACCCTAAATAATAATTGAATATTTAAACTCTGCAGCTTGCTTTGCCCTGTGAATAGAATAGTGGTATTATTTTTTTTAAGGGTCCAGTATTTTTGTTTTAAGGGTCCAGTAGCATTTTTCAAATACTTCATTGCTGTGATGGTACCATAAAGATAAGCAAAGTAAACAAAACGTTTTTGGTAGTCAACTAAAAGAAGACATACATACAATATCTATGTGTAGTACAGTCAACTTATCCCCCCTATATCCAATTAGGGATAACCTTTTTCTGCACCAGATAAAGAGATTAATTATGTTTCTTTTGTTTCCTTATAAAAGGATCAAAATGCGAGCCAATTTGCCAAAGTTTATCTGAAGTACTTTGACCCGAAAACGATCCCTACATGAATTTGTCGTAGAGTTTTATGCAACATGTTATCAGCGATTGGGTGGGGAATTATTCAACATTATTATAATGATAAAAAGACAGTGATAGTTATTAGAGAAGGACTTAAGTTTGTCCCATAATTTAATTAATTTGACTTCAAACAAAACTTGCACAAAAATGAAACCCCATTGGTAGGGGAGCTTTGGGCACATAGAGACCAGCTTATTTTATAGACTCTTCGTGCATTACATTTAATGGAATGTCATCATGCACAAAATACTAATGTCAACCTAGCTACATATAAAATAATATATTTGACAAAGTCTCTGTAGAACTCTTTTATAAATGAAATACAAATTGGGCTAACACATTTTTATGTTACAAAATGTACCTGACGGTCAGGACGCTCGCCTGTTGGTAAGTGATACGCCTGACCATGACAAAGTGGCATTGATTGAGACCACCAATTGATAGAGAGTTATTTTGTTCCATCAATGCCATTTTGCGCCCGTCACCCGAGACAACTGACGTTAGGTCTCTTATGATTTTACTAGCTTCAGTGCCCTCATCCCTAAAAATAATATTGTCCATGATTTTTCCATGTCTATGATTGTCCAAATCAATAACTTAAAAGATTTTTCCCAACTTTGTAACAAATTATATAGTTAACTTCTCGTTAATTTAATGAACGCAATTAAATAACAATCTTCAGAAGAATTCAGACGAATGCTACGCTTTAATTAAAATAAGGCTTCGTCGTAATACAATCAAATCTTAATATTCTTTTGACGTAAAAGTTTGCTATTAAAACGTTATTCAAACATTTTACTTCAAACATGTCAATGAAAGTGCTTTGAGGTAATTTGAGGCTTTGTAGGAGATTTTGTTGAATAAGAAAATTTAAGAACGTGACCGCATTTAAATAGCGAACTTTTAAATTAGGAAACCTCTTTTGGTACAAGTATTTACGGCAAATTATGGTGAGTTTTTTATGTTTTCTTTATAAGTAGCTATGGAAACCGCTCATGTGATGTCACCGCACGGACGTACCGTACAATACGATCATACGAGGGGGGGGGGGGGTATTGAAGTAGAATTTCCGTCGGTATATTATTTTGAAAAAATATTCCAGATCTTGCCGTGCGACAGATATCTGTCTTGCTCGTAATAGTCGTGATATACTCGTATATTGAAAAATAATATTTTTGATATAAGCAGAGGCTCTCGCTTATTATAACTCATTTTTTTTTTAATAAAACGATATATAATATAATGTTTATTTTGATTAATTGATCTTGATTCAACTAGGCGCTGATGCTTGTAGAAGTATTCGCAACGCATAATATACGGCTTTAACTACAATCACGTTATTTTATTTATGTTATTCCCAATAAATAAAATAAAATAAATAGATATCTTTCGAAAAGTTTTGAGTGCTTAAGGTGTTCAAATCCTCTGATTTGAACATCATTTTCATCAGCCTATAACATCCTACTGCACTACGCGGGCTCAATAAATTATATAAATTGGCCTGACGGTTTGATGTGTATTTCGAAGTACGGAATCGGATTGCATTCTCTTGAAGGTAATACTATTTTCACCTTAAAAAATATTAGAATTTGATTTATATGGACATCTTCATCAATACTGTTATATTTTCACATTATATGTACTGTACTGCATATGAACAAAAAACCAAGGATTTTTTTCTGGTATAATATATTTTTCGTCACTAACTAGACGTCATTTTAAATGGTAATACCGTTTCTTTATAACATGCTAAACCGACAACGGTTTATTAAAGCATTATATATAGTAGATTTCATATTTCTTAACGAGGTAATTTGGTCGTGATCTTCCAGGAAGCTTTTGTTTTTACACCCGTCAGTATAATATGAATTTACATTTTCAAGCTTGAATGTTAAAGTAGCTTATGGTTTAAATAGGGCTCTGGATAGAAAAATAATTTCAAAATTAAAGGATATGATATATATTCCATCATTAAGAGTAATAAGATGAACTAAATATGGCAAATATTTAGGCAGTGGTGATGTGTTTACCCTGGGTTGATAAAACTATACCGTAATCAATATTAAAATACGAGTACATACGAGTATGTTAGTAAATAAAAATAGCCTTGTTTGGAAAGATGACTTTCTTTACAATATGTTATATTTTTACTTAAGTCAGGGTCAACTATGATGTTTTACTTGTCCGGTGATTCAGTTTTGTTGAACGGGTACGCAACCCCGGCTTCCCGAGCTACTGGTGTCTCATCCCGACTCTTCCGAGACATTGGTATCCTTAAACCCAATCCTTACCTATTTCCCTTTTATTCCTTTCCTCGTAAGGTAGATTCCACTACCAAAAAAGCATTCCCAAGGAGGGTTGGTGTCAGGCAGGCGGCCGATCATAAAATCATATGCCAAATCCTTTTGCAGTATGGTCATGGAAAGACATACTGCGCCGACCCCAAGTAATGGAAAAAGGGCAGGAAAATGATGATGATGATGATTTTTACTTAAGACTGAATAGATTTATCAAAAATTAAATACTTTTTTCATACTCTAGACATAATTATAATTAGACATTTGGTTCAATTTCGAAGAAAATAAAATTATAAATTCATACATATTTTAAAGTAAATCACACTAATAGCATAAAAGCAAAATTTGGGTTTGGTTTTGTATGTCGTTACTACTTGTGAATGGAGTTTGATGAAACTTTACAAAAATATAGCTAACATAATATAAAGCGAATAGGGTCAAGCCCTAGAGACTCAAGCTTGAGATTGGACGACACATTGTAGTTTCATTTCGTCAGCATCCTATGTAACTTTTACGTACCTATTGTATAAATTCATTTGGGCTACTGCCTCTACCTTGCGAATTTATATTCTTTCCCTGCTACGATTATTTGTTGTACACAATAGCTGATGTTCTATTGTGCCGGCGGTTAACAGGTTAATTCAGTTGTTCGCCATTGCGTTGTATATTTCATAAGATTATGAACAAGTGATAATTAGCTGACGAAGATTTCTGTTACCACCTACCTGGTTTTAAGTACCCGTACATTTTGAAAATCCGAGTAAAATGTCATATTTTTTACATATTTTTAAAAAGAGGTCCAATAATTATGTTGTGTAAAATTGATGTCTATAAACCTGTTAGACAGAAAGATAGATTTATAAATTTTTACGTACCCATACTTATATACATATTTAATTTTTATTTTATACACGTACCTTTATAATATGAAAAAAAAACTTAAAATATATTGAACAAGGATGACATAACAAATGCTTGTACAATTATCTTACTCACACCCTGTATAGAACAGGAAAGTTTGTCAGCTACAAACGTTAACATCCTATTCTTTTTATTTTCACATTTCTCCCGTAGTTTTATTTGTGCTCAAGCTAGCGTGAGTGAAACTGATCCGATACTTACAAGCCAATTTGGGCTTATATTTTGCCTTTTTATCATATACATTCGCTGTCTATTTTTTCTATAGTAGGTACTTATCCGTATTTTGAACGTTGTTTTATCTGATATGAACTCACAAAATAGTTTGACGAAAGGGAAAGTTTCCAACAAAATAATTATTATTTTGAAACATATAAGTTAAGGTAAAGTGCTTATTAGTAGCGGTGTTTTAATTAAAGTCTATGAAGCCTTAAATTAAAACCCCGTTTTTTAAATAAAATATAGTTTTATGAGATTTTATCATTTTATTTTATTTGCAAGGCTTATCGGTGGTATCATGGAGGTATGAAATATAAAAACTTTCAACAGTTCGCCGTGGCATTTTTACGTGGCGAATATTCGATAAGTCCAGTTAACCGGTCTTATCGTCATCTTGTAGGAAATGTAGTACTAACCTTTTTATTTTTATTATTTACTTCCATATCATTTTACAATATGTATTTACATTATCATTTTCATTATTTTCACTTTAATACCACTATGCATTTTCACTTTCGATTACTTCAGTTCGGGAAAACTTATACGTACCGGACCCATTGCATTCGATGCCTTAGCATTTTTCCTTCATTCTCCATTAAATCTTTTATAGTTTTCCCCTTATTTTTACTCAAATATTTTGCTTATAAAATAATAGTAACTCTTATGAAGACATACATACTTATACGTTGATATACTTACGCGCTCGTCAGTCAAATGCGCTGGTATAATATATAACATGGCCACTATACCATGAATAATGAAAGTTCTAATATTCTGGAATAAACCAATCTTTATCTAAATTGCTCATTGAAGTGTTAAAAGGGTCACGGTGGTCGCAAGGAAATCTTAATTAGAAGAATGAACAGTGAGTTCAGATCAATATCATGGAGCGAAGTTGGTGGTTTCATAAAAGTATGTTTTTAGTCTGTTTTAAGACAGGTGGCATATTTATAAAATAACTGCACTTCTTTAATTACGTGACAGATTTTAATTGTAAACGGTCTATGATTAAAGTACCTATAACATTCCAAAAATCGGAAGATCATGATATCCTGAAATAAACAACTATTGAGTTGCAGTAGTATTTTCACAAATTTTAGTAAAGGGCTAAATCTACTGTATTTGGATAAGGGTTACCGACTGTTTTATGTCTTTGTGGAGGCTCGATCAAAAGGCAAACGGATTAAGTGCTTGGAGATGCATTGAGTTTCTATAATCGTACTCCTTGTTTTTCTTAAAACAGAGTTTTTATAAAAAGGATTACGCTGAAGCTCTTGAGCAATGTTGATCTAATTTTAATGTAAACCGGGTATAAAATTTTTTGGTAAAAATAAATTTTAAATAAATATTTAAGTGCTTAAAGTGGGAGCACAGAAGCTTGTGAAATAACAAGGTAGTGGTAGTACTATACATATACTGCCGTATTGAATTAAATACACAGGGCAGTGATGATGGAAAATAACTTCTCTGAAAAGTTATTGGTTTCTTTAAAATTGCACCTATCATTTAAAGGCTTATACTTTACTAATTTTCATAAAGTGAAAGAACTGGTAGTCTAAATTACATCATTCAAAATCTAACGCTCATTTTGAACATGAAATGTAATTACACATTCAAAGACTTATACTATAGTGTTTCTAATAATAATATAGATATCGATCACTGGGTGATACTAGGTAATTAATAATTGTCCATTGTAATGTAAAGGTGTTATGCGTTTACATAATTGCTAGACTTGTCGTTTTAAGGGAACTAAGATAGGAAAACTATAGGAAAAAGAGTTACTAGCATAAATAATAAATAATCGACAGGGTGCGTGTCCACCACTCATTAAATGTTCCGCTCGGAAGTAATGGTTTTCTCTTACATTCAGAGCCTCAATTTATAAACATGGCTATTTCCTCGAGATATTATAGTCACGATACACGTTTAGCTTACCTGAGTATTGTTGAATAGGTCGTGATATTATTAAGTTCTCAAAACAACTGAAAAGTGTTCTGAATGCAGCGACATCATACATACACATATGTCGAATGAGCGTACATTTACCCCAACAAAGAACCTACAACTGTATTCTCTTTGCGTTCGTTTTTGAGGCACAGTCGCGTATCTACCATTTTATATATAAAGAATATCATTGGTCTCCATAGGTGACGGTACCACTGACCATTAGTTGAACTATCTGCTCATTTGCTTACCTATGAACATGGTTGTATAAAAAACTAAGGATTGAGTCCCGTTGACAGCAAAAGAGTGTCAAAATGTGGCCAGGTTTTGTATAAGGAACCACAAAATAAAAGAAATTTGGCCCGCATTTCCCAAAAAAGCCATAGAAAAAAATCCTAAAGAAGAGCATGGCTTGTGTTGTGTAATGGAGCAAAAACTGCAGTGAAAAAAGTAAAACAATCCAGAAATTACGTATCATGGGTAACTTAACAATTAAATCACACTTTTAGTTTACAATTCTAGGGGGTTTAAGCCTACACACTAAGATGATAAATATGATAGGCTGATAGCTGATAATATGATAAGGGATGCTGATATAATACAACTGATGCTTGTAGTTATTAAACTGATTTATTGAATATGAAATGCAAGCGCAAGTACAAAGTGCCGATGCAGCGATTTACAAATATCGTTGTGACTAGGTTACTGCTAAGATAATGTCCGGTAAACCGCACAACAATAATAAAATTAGTCAACAGAAATTTTTTTGTCAAAATGACATGATGACATGATATGAAATGACAGCAATTGTCATTTCAGGGACATTGTTAAATACGGTTAAATAATGAGAGTCAGTTCTTATTTTTTATGCGTCCATCCTTATGAAATTAAAATCAACTTCCCATTACTATAAATGTATTATTATTAACATTTAATTTGAATCATCATCATCATCATCATCAGCTCATTAAACGTCCCCACCGAGGGGCACGAGCCTACCCGTATAGGGTGATTAGGCCTTAGTCGTCCACGCGGACCCAGTGCGGATTGGACGACTTCACACACAACCTTCGAATCTCTTCGCAGGCGTGCATGAAGGTTTCCTCACGATGTTTTCCTTCACCGTAAGAGCGTCGGATAACGTACATATTTATTTTCGAAAATTCGAAATTACATTGGTACGTGTCAGGATTTGAACCTCAGCCCTCCCGGTAGGAAGGCGACAGTCCACACCACTGAGCCACCGACGCTAATTTGAATACCTTAGCATTTTTCGCTAGCTTTTGGTATAAGGTAGGTAAAATAGAAGATAACGAAGTTGGCAGACTGTTGTATACCCATTCCGTGGGTAGGTATAAATCCCAATTTTCACTAAGATAAATCAAGGGCGAACACGGAGTAAGTGGAAATGCAATCACTCAAGCTTGCTTTCATTGGCGCCCCCCACAGCGACCTAAATCCAATTAATCGAGTTACAGCTGACCGACATACTTAGCGTCTAATGCTACCGAAGAAGATTATGGAATCTATTATTAACAAGTTTTTCATACAATTCCATTACGGAAACTCATATATTATCTAAGGTTTAATTATAACAAAAACGCCTCGTGTGTTTTATTAAGAACTTCAGTGGTACTTCGTAAGCGTCATTTAATATGTTTAAGGCAGATCGGTCCCATTTTCAAATTTGTTACAATGTTAGTAGTTCCTACACTGTCCTTATCCTCAGTGATCATAATATCAGTGTTTGGCGCGTTTCTTAAAGGGATATGTAGCATCAGCATTGTTCATCCCATGGGCAGCTCTAGAGTGTATAAGAATAAAATGCATGATGCGGTGACTAACTCACGCCCCATCTCTGTATAAAATATTTGTAGTTAATTATGGACAAAGGTTTTGCTTGTTTATGCCTGTTCTGTCTCTGACTATCCCTAAGACATACTGTATTGATTATTTCTAAGTATAATACCAAATAGAGCCACACGTTTTCAAAGGCAGAACAGGGCATATGTATTATGATACAATCATAAGTGATAGCAACTGATTGAACCGAAACTAAAGCCTAGGATGTGCATTGTCACCATCAACATTATAATATTGATAATAATGTAAAGCTCTTTAACTGTAGACAAAATAAGTTTAAAGTACAAAAAACAAGAAAACTAAAATGACACAAAATACAGGTGACAAAATAACTCCACCATGTAAAGAGACTTTTCCAAGTTAGCCCCAACTGACTGCTAGTCTGCAATTTAATTAAATTAACAGATTAGTGTTTATTGCACGTTTTAATGCCAGGTTTGCAAAACTGATTTGCAATTCAAGAGCTTTTATAACCACTACTTAGTGGTAATTAGAAATCATGATAAGAACATTACGAAGCTATTGGAAACTAAGGCTGCATTTTTCTTGCCCTCATGTATTAAAAATATTTACCAACACTCTGTTGTTTTTGTTGGTTATGCTTTATCTCTTTGCCTTTACTGTTTAAATGTGTATGATTAATCGAGGATTTATAGCTTTTAATTTTCATTGGTAAAAGTGGTGATAAATTTGATTTGAGTATGAAAATATTAATTTGTATTTTGAAAGAGCATTGCATTGATACCTCCCGAAATGGCTTGACCGGCCTACCTCGCAAGAGTTGTGGTTCATTGAAAGGTGTAAGGTTTGAGGTAAAAACAAGATGCCAAATATTCCCTTACTGCTTTCTATATTACTTTCCCTTATCATTTTAGGGTAGGCAACGTACTTGTAGTAAAGTGTGTTCATGTGTGACATTGACCTAATGGAAAACTATCTATCCGACTGTCATGAGATAATCTTATTTACATACCCATAGATTTCTCAATATATAAATAAATCACAATGAATATAATGAAAACTTGTATTCACTAGTATTCTATAAATAATAAAAACATTAATCGCTTGTAGAAGTATATTCTTAATGGTTGTTTAAAATGGAATCATCACGCGTTTATCGTAAGGATTCAACGATTAGCCGCATGCTTTGTGACGTCATCAAATTTTTATTTACGACATCCAGTGAGAAAGAGCTATAATGCGTTTAAAACAAACATACTCTTGTCAGCTATTTGGTGGGCGCAAAATCGATATAGTGACGTTCGATCGATACACCGTACTCATGGGAATAAGGGCACAGTGACACGAAGGAATTTTAAGGAGTCATTAAAAAGTTTCTTCATATATCAAACTTCTACTTAAGTAGTTCATTAGAGTTTACTGTTCAGTAAAGTTGTTAAAAGACGGCCGCTTTACAGTTGAATTTATTTATCAAGAATTCAAAGAAAACATGGGGCTTACATTTTGTTGTGTGTAATTGCAGACTATTTTTTATTTATATTTTGAAAGTACAATATGATTGAATTGGAGCCTCCAATTGTGCAATATATGGGCTCAATCGCGTAGCAACAGATTGTTCGGTTTATGATCGCTCAAGTTGAGCATCACGTATCGATATTTGGATAGGTGATCGAAGAATTTTATATTAAATGGTTAGGAAATCGTGCTACAACTTTTTTATTTTGATCGCTAGTCGATTACAATCATCAATCTGTATTGGGTATGCGTGGTTGGTACACTCAATCCTTCCGAAGTCCTGCCTCTGCCAATGACTTTCATCATTGATCAACTTGGGAATAAATACAAGACGCAGGCGAGCGTTCCAACCATACGTGGTTGATATTCCTCAAATCCGCACAGCGCGCTTTGGTGCCTCGTTCCTAATGTGCACCGCAAAGGAATGGAACTCTTTGGCTCCTTATGTGTTCCCCGATCATTACAACCTGGCCGTCTTTTAGGCAAGAATGAATTGGCTGTTTCTAGGCAGGCAAGATCCATCCTAGGCTGCATCATCACTTATCATCAGGTGAGATGGCGGTCAAAAGTCTGCCTATAGATGATAAAAAAAAGTCAGCATTCGGCCTGTTGCTTAGTGACAATGACGCAGTATAATTGCTGACTTGTGTTTATGTTTTTTTTAATGCATTTATTATTTTCTACGAATAAATTTGACAAGACTTTTTTTAACATTCAGTGAATATTTAAACCCACTAGATATATAAGGGTGATCCAGACGGAATTGGTTGGTTTCGGTTCTGCTTTGGTCAGAACCTTGATACCAAGACACGTAATTACGGCGTGGCCTGGGAAAAGTAAAAATAGACAGTTCATTTGAACTAAATTACATAGTTGAAATTATTTTCTTTTTATAAACGTAACAAAATCTATATATAACGTGTAAAAGTATAGAAACAGCTTATTTTTTCGTATTTTTATATATGGAGGTCTTAATTTAGCGTCTATTAACATTACTAAAGGGTTTCTTAAATAGGCTCAAGCGTATATATATAAAATACAGATGTGTGTACACACATAATATACATATGTAGATTTCTATGTAACCTGCTGCAGCCTGAACCGATTCACGGGTTTTAACATATGATATGACATGTCATTAGATTTGTCTTCATAGAGCAAGTGTCACTAGATACATTCAAAGTATAAATATTATAAATAGCGGATTTAAATGGCCATTTTTTAATTTTGAAAAAAAAAAATTTTCCGAGCCCATTGAGTGGGGAATCGATGAATAGGCCTTTAAAAATAGTTTGAGTGTGAGATAACCGTTTTTCGATACAATGCTTCGTTTTGGAAATATTGAGCTTAAAACACAGGGCTCTGAGCTGTCTGAACTTATATCTATTAGTAACTATAACCCCTGAAATAAAAAATATATAATTAAGAATTTAGTAAAGACCCTGACTGCTATAAATACCACTGAAAATGAAGAAACAATCTCTACCATATAGTGCAAACATTATAAACATTTCATGGTATTGCAGGCGGAGACAAATCATCAATAAATTTTCAAGTTTTAACTATATAATGTACCTAATTAGTGAGCAAGTATGTTCAGTGTGATTATTAAATATAAATGATGTTGTCATTTGTTTGTCGCCTGCCAATTTTAACAGCCGGGATTTTTGTTTTTTTTAAATAATTTATTTTTGTGTGTGTTGAAACAAAATCTTGCCAATGACTTGCCATCATTATAACTAATTAAATTTTAAAATATGTATACTCAAAAACAACTTTTTTACAATTTACTTGTTATGACCACAAGGTATCATTTGAAATATAGCCTCGATTAACCCGTCAGGGGTCGTGACCGATACTATGGAAACCATAGCTTCGAGACTTCTGGACTCAATAAAGCTTATTTTATGGGGTGCAATTTTGGCCTAATGGTTGCTTCTATCGAATGAATTGTTATTCTGACATTGAGAAGTTTCTGGTCTTAAATCTCAATTTCCTAAAATATAAAGGCCTTCTTTCCTTATTCAGTTAGTGGAGTCGTTCAGTAAATCCTTTTTGAAAAGTGGGATGGAACGATATCAAAGATATTATATAATAATGTGATTATGAAGTTTGACAGAAATTTTAACAAGTTAAGGAAGTTCATGTACGTTCTTGGTTGAATAATAGCAGCGACTACACGGGGTGACTTATTCAGTGTAGTAAAGGTATTCGAATTATACAATAAGTTGGTACACATGTAAAATGAAAAAAATAAGTACTTAAATTTCTAAACTGTCTCTGCCTAATTTTACTGTTCATATATATATGTGACGGCCCATTGAATGTAGTGGTTTAGACGTCGACTACAACAGCAAGGGTTCCGGGTTCGATTTCTGGGCACAATGCAATGCACATGTCTTTATTTATTTATACTTTTGGGGTTGCTCTTGCTATATTCCACAGTTCATGTCGACGCACTAGTCACTTTCCCAATACTGTAATCAGCTCAGGTCCTCTTATTACCATTTATTACTAAGAATAGTTAGGGAATATTTTTATAAAGATATTTTATTTACACTAAGAAATCTAAGGTAAGAAAGCGTTCTCTTCTGTTTAAAATATATTAAATTGGAACAGTATACTTACTCATAGGTATGGAGTTGTAGTACCCCCTTCACTTTTTGTGCTCGACAATATATGTCAAGTTCTCCAAACTGAGCGCTCACGAAGATTTCAGGGCATTTTTCCAACGTACAACAAAATGGGGCCTTGAATGGGAACGTGAAAATTTGATGGCCTAGCGAAAACTTCGTTGGACACTTGAAATAGACAAAACGTATAACAATGAGGTTTTATTTTTTGTTTACTAAGTTATTTTACGAAGAAAGCAGTCATGTAATCTACTGAGGCACTAAGACAAGAACCAAGAGGTCTAGTATTACATTAAAACGTTTAGGTCCAGCAAGACAACGATCGCTGTTTAGCCGGATGAAACATGTGAAAGCCGGCATTTATCTCATAAATAATGACTTCTAAGCGGACAGCCTAACTTAATATAAATAACTACTCGAGCCTTAACTACATAAATTAGCCAGTTATTTTGAAGTAATACAAAAATGAATATTTTCTAATGATGAACCAACCATGTACATACTCAAGAAGAAGGTAATATGACAACGTTAGGAATTTGAAAAAAAATAATCGTACATATCTAACAAAAAAAAAATTTGGTTTGAATCACAATAAGTTTCAGTTTAAAGCCGTTCTTCACCACGGCATAAAAAATATCGGCGTGAAACAACATTTTACTTGTTTGCTGAAAGCTAAAAATGTTTCCTTTTCCTCCCCTTATTTTAAATTTTGCTCTTCCTATTCAAAACATGGCAACGCATTCGTTGCTTTGGAGTAACGAGTGGTCATGGGTGGCCTATGAAAAAAATAAATAAAACAAATTCAAGGCTTCATTTAATTAAAATGTCCGCTCGATTTACTGGTGCACGGATTCTAAAGGACCCTTATAAATAACTCTTGAGATTTAAATCAGTTCACCTGCACGTGTTGCGAAACATACAACTAATACTCAAATCAGGAAAAAGGTTCCAATACTTCAAAATTTTAAAAATCAAACGCTAGTAACCTTCTAACATTTCAATGATATAAAAGTTGCTGATTGCTTTCTAGTCTTTATTTAGATTTTGAGTGGTTCCATTGGTTCTGCTCGCGCAATTTTATTGCAATCTGCATGCGCGAGTGTTTGCTAGCAAAGTCAGGAATTATGAGGCGCATAAATAGAATACGGTAGTATTTAATAGTGAATTGATCCTTAACACTGTTTTGCTTACGGTTTGTTGATTGTAAGATACTCTTAAATAACTTAGATTTAAGAAAATATAAATTACCTTTAAAACATTGTCCTATGCATAAAACAATTTAAAAATTTATTCGATTGAATGAAATAAATTATTATTCATTGTGACATTTGTAAGTTATCACTCAAACATAGTCACTATATTCTGCTCAGCCCTTTATTGTGAAGTATAAATGTTTTTAATAATGACTTTGACCTTTTTATAAAATTGCAATTAATTACGATTTATTTTCCATTTAATTAGTTGTAATAATAATAATTATGCTTAAATAGTCACAACAGAAAATCCGTTGGCCATCCGCAATATTCAGATCAGCGAAGTAAAAAATAATAATATAATTGTGCCATAATTAGGTAACAAACTACAAAGCTTCGTCCTTTCTACATACTACATGATTAAACGCTACCGTTACGTGTAAGATACTTTGAAATGAACCACATAAATTGTGTTAGTGCCATCATTATATGTATAAAAAGGGTTCGTGGTCATTTATCAGGAAGGTCTCTGCAATAAACCTCTTTCGGTAACATAATACTGGGTTAGGCACTACATTCAACCTTAAAAATAAGTATTTTTACAAAAAAAAGGAAGTATTTTGTACACCTTCCTTTAATTTGTATACAGAACATTGAATACTGAGGGTCACTCATATTGAGCAAGATCAAATTTGGAGAGCTCTTCAACATTCTTGAAGAAATAATGATTGAATTTGAGATATTCAAGTATATTCACGATGGCACAGCTAAAATTATTTTGATGTTTATGTCGGGTATGAAGGTTTTCTGTAGGCCAAAAGTTTTATTTGGTTTCATAGACAGTAATACATCTTTAGTCCTATACGCCTTAAACATAATTCATTAGGAAGGGAGCAAGCCCAGCAGATACTCGTATGTATAAATTTAATTAGCTATTGTAGTAAATTAGATGTAAATTATTGTACTTATTAAATCTTTTGTGGGTTTTCTAGTTTATTGATTTATTATTAATATATTAAAATATATTATTTTAAATAATTTATTTATAATAAGGTTTTCCTTTTTGATAAGTAATTACTTCTATTCGTATAATATTAACCAAATTATCTAAAACCTACCTTCTGTATAATAAATTGAACTACAAGGTTTACTTTTTGGCTACAATCATTCATCTCGTCCATCTGAAGATTTACTTTAGGGTCCAAGCAAACATTTCAGTTTGATAGTAAGGTTAGGAATAAATTATGTGAAAGAAAGGTAATGGGTCTCAGCTTCGGCTTACTTAAATACCTTTCATTTTGAGAAAGAAAAAGTTTTGACCCAGTTATTAGTCACAATGAATGAATGTTAAAATAATATAATTCTTAGTAATTTTCGTGATGAAAATGTTCATGTGCACGAAGTGCCATCAACTTGACGAGTGTACATATATTTAAAGGGTGCGTAAACATTTGCTTACACAAATTATAATGAACAGTAATGGACGTGTGGTCTAAGTCATACGATTGAGTTATACCACAGCACAGTTAAAAAAATGATTTATTAGATCTCCTAAAACATAATATACTTCTTGTCGTACCAGTTAACCTGTAACCTGTTTCAAAATATTTTTTTAGTATTTTACTTTAAACGAACACTTAAATTAACTTACTATGAGTGTCGGCTGCTCATTGGTTAGGACTGTTGCCTTTCGATCTGGATCTGCCACGTAACGATGTCTTTTCGAATTTTAGGATATGTATGATTATCTGATGCTCTTACGGTGAAGGAAAACATTGTGAGGAAACTCCCCTATGAAGAGATTCAAAGGTGTACGTGAAGTCGGCCAATCCGGGCCCGCGTAAAGAAAAGGAAACAAATTATGTCCTGTCTACAGTTCTTTAACATTGGATTTATCACGTGCATATGACTTTCCATACATAAGCGTACTGTTCGCCCTATTATCATAATGTCATGGAACTTTTTATTTTGTTTTATAATCAAATGTTTTTTTGTTACAGGTACTGCGACATTTACAAAAATAATTGAAGATTAGTCGAATAAGAGGTTTATTTTTAACAATTAACCACTTAACTTTACAAACCGAAGTAAATGCAATGAAAAAATGAAAGAAATAATACATCCAAGTGATGTCAATCCGTGGATTAAATCTAAGCTTTTTTCAATGTCATGCATATCAAAATATTATCTATATTTGTAACAGATTGTAGATAAACACATAGAAAGCGACGGGTAATGGGTTTATATTAGATGCCGCTTATCATCCGTAACTTACGATTATTTTTCGCATGGTAGGCACTAGCTATAATGTGTCTTAATGAAGAACCGGTACATATACGAATATTTCCGGGGACTTATATAAATTATACCCTCGTAACGTGATATTAGTCCCTTATTTATCTTTTGGTGAACCATTTTCGATGCAGCCTAATTCATTGTGTTCATTTTATGTTATGTTCAGAATGTATTTGTATTTACAGTATTCGAGTTGTCTAATGGTTTTCATTATTTGAGTGAGGGATTTTTCTTACTTGTAGTCATTTTTTTGGTTGATTGCTAGTTTTTGTAAGAATCGGTGGAGCCTTTTTCTACGCATTTGAGTGTTGATATATTAGTTTGTATTTTCATAACGTGTTTATTATTTACGTAATATGACTCCAATAAGTATAATACCATATTCTGCCGGCCAGTCTAGGGATATCGGCCGCTATCGAAGATGATTACTACACCAAACACTCTACCCACAAAATGATTTTACCAGCTAGATACCTAGCGGGTAAAAGCAGTTAGTAATTTTAGCTATTCTGTAAACAGTAATATACATCACTGTTTGCATAGCTGAAATTTTCAAGATTAGTCATTCTCTAAAAATGAACGTAATATTGACGCAAAAGCTTATAATTTGAACCATTATCGAGGGCACGTCAAGTCGTCTGTCCCGTCTATGATCATAGGATGGAAGTTAACACCCACTAATCACACAGGCCCTCGTAGTGGGTTACGGCCCAATCTCCTCATTTCTATGCTGTGCGGAAAGACCAATGTCCCACAATTGGGTGTTAAATGCTTATGATGATGCTTTGAACTTGAACAGAGTTGTGATTTGCTTAGTTATTATTAATCATATTAATTAAACATTTACAATTTAATATCTATCTTCATTAGCTAAAATCGTGATACATAGAAATAGAATAGATTTTTTGAAAACGAGGTCACTAGAATATACTTAACGAGAAGTGATTTCCCTACCCTTCCTTAAAGTTCGTAAAATTGTCATGTCATGCAACGTCTTTGCGAACCTTCTAATTTATTTGCCGTAAGCATGCTTACGCAAACCTCATTATAATGAGGTCAAACAAATTTCTTGTGTTTAGAAAAAGAACGCTACCAATGAAAGCAATTTAGTATAACGTTGGTTTAAAGCAACTTATCAAAACAATTTTTGCAGGCTTCGTACAGTATGTATAAAATCACTTAAAAAAACTGTATTATGGTATATATAATTATTTACTGTATATATTTTATAGCGTCGATGCGTTAATTCAAAGAAATGACAACCATTTTGTTCATATAAAAAAATGAAAAGTAATCGAAAACAACGACTAAAATTTCACTTAAACGTTAATCACAACTTTATATAATTTCTATAAAAATCTGACAGACACAATAAATGTTTGGATGCATAGCAGGTTGAAAGCCTTTGTTTTAAGAAACCATGCCAAACACTTTCGGAATACTTGTAAATTTATTCAATTCTCATTTCGTGCACGCCACATGATTTGCGATTCTGATTTCCGACGTCCAGGAATAGTTTCTTATTCACACGACTGCAAATGCTGGAGTTATATTTACACGTCAATGCCATCTGCTGTAAAAATGCAATTAAGCTCCTTTTTTATGTTATAGTTTATTATTTTGACGTTAGTAATAAATAATAACGTAAAAAAGGACTATTATTACATCTTGATGGACATTTTAATATACGAGTTATTGCGAAAATATTTTTAACACACGACGTGAATAATTTTGTCTTGTGTGAATTGGATAATGTATAATGAGAAAGAGATGCGGCGCGCTGTGGTCGCGAACACGCGCTGCACCGAACTCCGTCCTGACGGGTTGGCTGACCGGTGGACTCTCCATTAATACATCACTGGTCACGGCTTTCAGCGCCTGCACTACATACATCTTATGTAAACAGTTTCTGACCCTAAAATGACTTTGTACAAACTTTTATTTATTTCTAACTATGGATTCCTATATGAATAAAGCTTTTATTATATATAATACAAAACATAACTTTTTTTTCAAATTATGAGCAATAACAAATGTGGAGAACCTACATTTCAGTACACCAAACCTCACCATTGCAATGTAGATGAAATATTTTTTTAACTTTAAGCATATCTGCAATCAATATTAATTCAATTCTTCTTACGCCGATACCAAATGGTCTTGTGCCTTTATACATAAGTAAGCTGTTTTGCCTAACCACAAAGACTACTATGTCCAAAATGAATTAAATGCAGACTATTTTAATGCGAGTTAACCTTCAACTAGCACAATTTATTATCAGGGACTGTTAGTAGTCTCACTACTATTGTTACTAGGTGGTAGGCTCGGTACTGATTGATCTAGATACGTACGTGTATCATCAATGCTAAATGAGTATTTACTCTTCTCTATACGGAATGGAAGGCACAGTTGCTACTTATATGACACGGGTTGTGTGACCTACAGTCTTTAGTCTCGAGGGAACAGTTGCCAGTCACTTATTACTATCATCAGTTAGCTATGGAAAGATTGGGCCGCAACTTAACACGCGATTATGCGGATTGGTGGATGCTCACGACTATCACCAAGTAACTGTTTTCTACGCTGCATTATTATTCTGTCAAATTTATATACTCCCGTTATTTTTCATTCGTGTATACGGGCTGAATCCTTTCCTAATAACTGTGTTATATATATGTATCCTTGTGTGATGAACTAAAAAAAAATTTTTCTTTTTTACTAATATGACCTTTAATTCTTGCATTATGGAAATTTGGTTGATCTAAAAAATATCTGCAATATTACGGTCGCCGAAAACTTATGATACAACATCTTAGGCCCCGATTTAATCGTGTTGATATACTTCCATATTATAGGCCAGCTTTAATGTTTAGGAAAATAAAAATGAAAATGAATGAAAATGAAAATAAAAGTGTTTATTCAGTTTAGGTCCTTATAGAACACTTATGAATGTCAAATAAGCTAGCCTGGTTCGGGAGGTAGTTTTCCTTTTAGTTAGGGGCTTAGGGGCTTGTAATACAGCTTCCGCTTTCAAATTTAGGCCAGAATTCTTCACAAATGGGTGAAATTGGTATAAACCTTTGACCGCCAATGAGGCCTTAAGGCGCCAGATATAATGAATTTTCTATTATATTTTCGAATTCCTTAAGATTCACGGCCAAATAGTGACCCGGTCCTTTGGAAGGCGTGTGTGGGGCCAAAGCCAAAAGCACAGAGGCCTTTTTTCGAATGTTTAATCTTTGTAAGTGTTACACGTGGCGGATGCCATCACAGAATGCACAATATGATACAACCCATGATTACCCCCGCCAGGTGTAAACACTATTGTAAATAAATATGGAAACTCGATACTAGGCTATGAAATTGGATTTTGGTGGACTGGATATCTGGGCTATGGGAGAGACTACGGACGCCTATCATTAAACTAGTCTCACAGTAAAATAGAGACAGGCGGGGACTTGCCGCGGCTAGATGGACCCCCTAATGGTCGCCTGCAGTGGGGCGACAGGGGGCAACATGGGCGCTCGCGGCTAGGGGTGTCGAGAGGTGCAGCACCGCTTTCTCCATCGCGAGTAACTACGCAAGTCACTCGGAGCGGGTTTCCTCGCTATTACGCCATTAGACATTTTCACCCCCGACCATATAGCTCTAGTGACTCACTCCTGACGGCCAATGAAGGCAAGCGGAAGGCGGGGATCTGGTCCTCATGGGGTTCATTTCGCCCACCGGCGGTGAGACGAAGGCGAAGACCAGAGAGTTCCCCGGAGCACGGGACCGAGGTGCGCGCCAACACATCAGCTCGCCACAAGCTGCCCGATGGAGACTGACTGACTGGTACTAGCATAAAGCTAATACCAGCGGGCGATGGTCGTCACGTCCCTACGCGCTTAGTATTATTATTATTATTCTTGTGTCTTGATTCCTGGTGTTCAATGGATTAATGACATCTAAGATAGAGGCGGGAATAATTATATTATTGTCATAAGAGATAAACTTTGAGCTTTAAGTTCCACGATATCTTCTGATATTAGAAATACAACATAATATATGAAAACAGTAGATACTGTTAGCAGTAGAAAACATTATTTTTAAATTACGTATGAAATAATCATGAGGCAGCTGAGTAAAAATTACTAATTTACCAGTTAAAATTGTTGTAGGCGTCATCATCATCATCATCATCATCATAAATGACCCCACCGAGGGCACGAGCCTACCCGTATAGGGTGATTAGGCCTTAGTTCCACGCGGGCCAGTGCGGATTGGACGACTTCACACACAACCTTCGAATCTCTTCGCAGGCGTGCATGAAGGTTTCCTCACGATGTTTTCCTTCACCGTAAGAGCGTCGGATAACGTACATATATTTTTCGAAAATTCGAAAATACATTGGTACGTGTCGGGATTTGAACCTCAGCCCTCCCGGTAGGAAGGCGACAGTCCACACCACTGAGCCACCGACGCTCCGTTGTAGGCGTATTGATATTTATTAGATTGTCAATACAATAGGTATTATTTTTGTAAATAGCGTTACACCGACATCATATTTCTTAGAAATTACAATAACCATGGGTGTATGTACTTTATTATTAGTATTATGTTCCTGTTTCATATTACACAGCATTGTTTCCAAAGTTTATGTTATATTGAATAAACTTCCATATTATTCATGTTTATGCAAGATACGGATTTTGAAATGATGACAGAAGATACTACTAGTAGGTACCACCGCATGCCAGATATCGTCCGTGAAACAGGAGTGTTATGCACTTTTGTGTTTCGGATGAGGGCACTGTAGCTAGTGAAATTACGGGTATAAGCACTAACATCTGTTGTTCGGGTGACGGGCGCAGTGCGGCATTGATGGAGAATATAATGTCTATCAGTTGTTGGTCTCCTTTAATGCCGCTTGTCATGTCTAGCGTATTACTTACCATCAGGTGTACGTCCAGACCGTCCTGTTACACTTATAACATAAAAAATATATATATACCTACGTAAATTATAAATATTTACTTACTACTCTTAAATGATTGTTTTTATTGAAAAATTAGTTATAAAAAATATTTCCATCAAGTCTTATTCAAAAACTAATCTTGAACGAACTTTTCATAAAAAAATGTCTAGTAATATTGCTGGATAGTTAAATTATTAAGGTGTTTAAAGCCAGTGCATAAAAGTAAGTCACGCTATAATATTGTTAGGTATGGACTTAAAATTCAAATCAAGAGTTCATTGGAACAACGCATAAAAAAGGTCAAGTTATTGCGTTGCTGCGTAATGGAAATCTTCGTGCAGTAAATAATACGTTGATTTTAAGAAAGAAGGGCAGCTTTGTTTTTTTAAGGATGTGTTTTTTATTTTAAGGAAATAAACCAAAACTAAATATAATAGGTATAAGTGTTTTACATTTAAATTCTTACTAATATCACTGAGTTTAAATTGTTTGATTAGGTAAAAACCTTAGTTAAAGCTGGTATTATATAAAAAACTTTATATATTACATACATTCAGTAAATATTATTTTTTACTATTTCGTTTAAAAGTAATAAAAAGACAAATAAAGTTATTTTAGTATGATGTGAAGATGTTAAATCGGAGAATTCAGTTGTTGACTATACGGGTATATATCACTTACCAAACTGCAGTACATTTCTGCCGAATTATAATTTATTGTGTGTGTTTACTTTAATGTAAGGAAAGTAAAGTTTGTGTGTGTAGGTCATTTAAGTTACAGATATGAAACATTATATACTATATCCGCTCGGAGTTAAAATGGATTCGTAAGACAAAAGTTACTCTGATTGCGCAGGCAATGATATTTAGATGACCTTTCACGCTCTGATGGCGGACGAAAATATGTTACGATAAACAAGATATTTGAATTATCTATAGTCTGAAACCTGACGTTTAATGTAACAGCTACTTGTTAATTGTAATATTTATAAGTCGTTAAGGTAGGTGATTATTACTTCGATATATGTTTTTAGACTTATTTCGGGCATTAGGGTTTAGAAATATAAATTATTGTATACTTATCCTCTAGCCTGTTCCAAAATTTAAATTTTTCCTGCTCAATGACACTATAAAAATTAGGAGATGATATTTAATTGTGATACTGATTATTATCTAATTAAGACTGTTATCTTTTTTAAAGTACAGATATGGATGTTATTTAAAGTACGCAAATAAAGGTTTTAAATTTTAAATCTTTATTAACATCATCATCTTCTAACTTTCCACTGCAGGGACAAGGCCTTCCCACACAGCATACTTTTTGGGATGAGTGGGCTGAAACCCAACACGTGGGATCATTGCGAATTGGTGCGCGTGGTGACGACTACTATCTTAATATGGTAGCCGGGACCGAAATTAAGTCTTAAGCACGACTTCGTGCCACCCAAAGCACGGCATCATCTTTCTTTTAGGACAATTAGGTGATTCAATCCAATGTCCTACCCAAACTAGGAAATAGTTTTCTAGGGATTCGAACCCACGACTTTCGAGTTCCGCAGCCATACGCTTAGCCCACTGGACCAAGGCGGCAGTTAAAAATATTATTACTCGTGCCTACAATACTTTTTTTCCAAACAACGGCAATTTACTCGTAGCAAGCGGAAAATCAATATTTCAAAAACAAATGCCAGCTGCTTCTTAACTTGTTTACGTAAGGTGTAAATAAAAACAGGGATAAATGAAAGTCGATAACATTAAGCCTCTTTTATTATGCCAGTATAATAAAGTTGCGAGCTTTTTGCGTGAATTTATACATTCATTTCCGTATCACTGCGTAAAATTTAATATGTTAAAAACCTGTTTCATTAAAACTATTCCCTTAATAATTAGTAAGTGCTTTTATGACTCAAAAAGAAAACAGAAGTATAATGAGAAAAGAAAGATGGTGGTCAATTTAACAAGCTGAAATCTATTGCCTATAATGATAGTCATTTTATCTCTCACTGAATGTCCATAACCAAGTAATTTAAATTATATTTATGGGAAAGATTTAATATTAAAATGTTGGTTACAAGGATATTGATTTTTTTTTAATTATGTTGACCTGAAGTGTATATTTGGTATTTTTTTGTCCGAACTGATAAATGCAAGGGTCAAAATGTAAACCCAGAACAAGGGTTATGAAAATAATCACTAAGTCTAATCCTGTTTCCTGGCTACAATTTAAGGATAGTAATCATTAACACCCAACTATCCGCATTGGGCAAGCGTAATGGGTTACGGCCCAATCTCCCCATAAGTATGACCAGAAGACTATGACCAGAAGTGGGCAGTTATAGGCAGATAATGATGATGATATCCTTTGATAGCCATAAACTACTAAGATACAGTTTATCAAAAGGTTGCAAGATTTTTCATTCGTGTTTTGTTTATAAAAATGTTATAGATACCTCTTAGCTTGAATGAATTCTTCAATACTGCGCCAATACAATACCCTTTAAAAATTAAACAAGGTAAGCTAACTCCACACACTCTTACTGAAAAATGTGTTACGAACGCTATTATATAGATATGTATGTCAGCATTGGTCGACGATGTTCAAGGTACTATGAATTATCGATGCGTTGTTTGGCCACGCCGTACCCCGGTCGATAATGTGGGGATGAACAGTCATTAAAGTTTTTTGTGTACAGGTCGAAATCTTTTCCTATATGTATAGTATTAAACGAACGTTTCACTAAAAGTCTATCTACTTAATCATATGTATTTTATATTTGTTATATAGAAACATACTAACCAATAATTCTCTCGCATACTATCGCGTAAACAACACTAGAAAATCGTCATTTTGTGCGGAGAGTTGTCCTTTACACGTTTTAGACCACCTCTACAATAAAATTAATAATAGTTAAATCTAAATGAACAACTTGTACATAAAATGATAAAAGAGGCAGTGTTTAGATAATAAGGTTTTTTCATCAATATGGCATATAAATTATCTAAATGAAAAATATTCATTGCGTCATTTAGTGTTTAAATTTTTATTTATAAAAAAATATTGGTATCTCATTTTACCATTCACCTACATATATGAAATTATGTTTTTAATATGAAGAAGTATCTCCATGTTCGAAATGAAAAGTTTAATTAAATTTCAACGTCACACGTCTTTCTTATCATAGTTGCATATTCATCATAACAAGAGTTATAATTAATTCAATATTAATGGCAACCTATTCAAGATTAATTGACCTACATACTCAATGAATTTTAGGTGTGGTTATTTTTGGTAGCACGTTACCTTGACAGTGTTTAAGACTTCAATATCGAATAAAATGGTATTACTTTGCTGACGAATATTTTAAAGATTCCACAGATTTGTCCATATTTCAATAGTAAGTTTAGGCAGGCGTTTTACCTATGTAAATGTAAATGATTAAGTCGTTTAGATATCAAGGGATTGTAAGAGATTTTTGCTTCTTTTTAGTGGTCAGTAAAAGAGGTAGGAAGGACATATATGGACTATCGTAACAAAAACTGAACCCTGCAGTACCAGCTATGCTAATTGAATTTTGAATGGCAATCAATTTGCTTCACAATTGTTGATATCGTTGATATTTTTTACTAGGGTTAAGCGTATTTTTATTATAATAATTTGATTATGTTGTATAAGTGTAACAAATAAATGCGACATGTTTAAATAGGATATAACCTTCAGTGTTTCAAAAGAATGCCCTTATTTAATAGAGTAGTTGATGCTACCGTCAACTTTCTGCTTTGAAGCGTGCATGTGTAAATTATAGTTATATATTCGATTAACAAAATATATATATTATTAGATAATATATATCTTTTTCTTTGTTATGTTATAACTTACAAGTATTTTACATAATACATAGTATATATTATTTAATCTGTGATAATACCTATTTTAAATATGTTTCTGTCCAACTTAACCACGCAAACTTTATAGGAACTTATATCTGAAACTACATTTTAATTTATTAATTCTGAGTAAAATAAATTAATTTATTTTCTCTATGCTGCAAAAACTAAACTTCAATTTAATTATTTCGATTTCATACTGTACATAATGACAAGCAAAATTAATGCTAACTCATGTAGAACTTTCCAGACCGTGTAATAAACGGTACGTTAAGTAATTTGAGTAGTTTTTAAACTGGCTTCATTACTATTTTAATTGCAAACTTCATTATGCTAACTATTAAGATAAAGTTTAATATTATCTGCAGAAATGGGTTCACGGAGTTATCTGCGTCCAGACAAAACCGCAAAGGGTTAAGGAGGATATGGAAGGAGTTTCGGACTTTCCAAAGCTCAGAGAACAAAATAAAAGTTATCGTTATGAGTTAAAGCTGCTTTCAATATTGATTCGATGTTATAGATACAAGTTTTACGAAGTAATATTATATTACTAAGTATTAAGTATCAGTCTTGTTTCTAAGCTGGTCTCATGAGCAACTTAGATGTGCAACCTGTTGTAAATTTTAAAAACAAAATATATTCTATTATAAATTATAAAATACACTATTAGGTAATATATGTTGACATAGATTTTTTTTGCTGAACTCGGTGGGTATAACAACCATTCAGAAAATAATGTGTTAAAATATGTGTATGTATTAATATAAGCCATACCAAATTACTGTTAGAATATTTTATACGGAAGATGCCTTATACACCGGCCAATGCCTGTTCTTCTAGGGAAAGCGTTGAAGAGTATCGAAACGGAAATTTGTCTGTGATCCTGACTTCCCTTAATCAAGTCTTCCATTGGAGATAACCTAGTGTAGTCTAACCCCAAAAAGACACAAGTCTGTGCTTTTATCGCTAAAAAAAACCTTAGCAATATCACCCAAAGTAAACGTTCCTCTCAGTCCCTCAGCTAGTATCGGAATTCTTATTGTTATTAATATCAAGCGTTGTTCAGTTTAGCGGCCAAATTGGCCTCAAAGTAGCTTGGTGCACTCATCATTTTCAAATAAACTAAAGCTTACTCAATTCCTAGAAGACAATTCTGAGAATATTTGATTTTATACATTTTTTTCCCCCTTAAATTTGATAGTTAACCTAGTATTAATATAAACTTATGTTATTTTAGTTTAATTTTCATTTGAATCAATTGAAAATCCTCTCACTACAAACCTTAGTGTTTTTTTTGTACTGGATTTGATATATATGAATATTGTAACAATATAGAAATTATAAATAAATTTAAAAAATAAAACAAGTCGAGGCGGTATTTCATGCCGGACAATCACTTACTACTTTATAAGTCATACATAAGTTTGGCACATGTAATATTGCTATCAACTCTGGGCGATTGCACACCATTATCAAATCGCATTCAAGGAAGAGCCGCTAGAATTACTAGCAATGATCAGGTGCTTTTTAATCGGCTTGATCCTTTGGAATTGCGAAAACATGTAGCTACACTTTAAAACAGCATATAATGAATTTAATAAATCAATGATCAGGCGCTTTTTGATCGGCTTGATCCTTTGGAATTGCGAAAACATGTAGCTACACTTTAAAACAGCACAAAATGAATTTTGAAATGAATTTTATAAACTCTGCATTTTCTTTATCGCATATATCATGGGGGCTTTTTCGTACCTTAAGGCAAAATTTCTGATTTCACCCACACTGTCTGGATGCTTAGAGGTCTTCCACATCTGTTTCGACACCATCGGACATGTTTCTGGAACTATATGACCTGGCATCCTTCAAAAAGAGGCCTATTCTTACAGAAAGCGCCGGAACACATCCCGTGACCCCAGCAGTTGAATGTGTCCATGGGTGGCGGTGACACTTTCCATCAAGTGAATTGGATGCGCACTTGCTTCCATGTTTAATATAAAATTATATAAAATAATATAATATAATTAATATAAAACAGTGAGCCATGTTCTGCCATATTGCCAACATATCAAGCTAGTTATGCAAGTTGAAGTGGCAATGGGCTGGTTTTGTAACTGACAGAAAACATTATGATCGTATTTTGACAAGCAAGCACAGAGCGCCCTGCGTTCTGCGTTGCTACCTGCGTTGCTAGATAGACCGACGTTTTGCTTTTATTAGTCGCTGTTAGAAGTTGGAAGAGGAAAGCGGAGGACTGGGATAGGCCTAAGTACAGCAGTGGAATCCGATAGGTTAAAAATAATACATATTCCGTTAACTACTATTTACTATGGTTTTAGTAAACCAATGTGTATTTCGCAATAATAGTTCGCAATAAATAATTAATAATTTACTACAAGAATGCCGTAAACAGTTATACAAAACTAAACATGAATAGTATTTAATTATTATAAAAAGCTTAATTAAAATAAACTAGTAATAACGTATGTGAGAAATACCGTATGTATCAGTAATTTATGCTAATCGGTGATAGGAGAAGCCGATATAAACAATACACTAATTAATTATATTTATTTCATAATTTTCATTCAATTCACGGGAATTTAGAGTCATAAACAGGAACACATTAATAACAAATAATTAATAGAATTGTTAATAAGGCGTATATTGAAAGTATACGAGTGCATATTACTCGTATAGTGCACGTGTAGTTGACATAATAAAGTTATAAAAAACATACAGTATTTCACGTGGCAACAATTCCGGTAATTTTAAAATGCTCTAGTTTTTGAGTCTCAATAGTAAAATTATGGACTCATTCTTCTACTTTATGGTATATTTTAAATTGTTACACCATAAGACAATCCAATTTAATATATAATAACCATTATAAAGCAATATCATAGAAGTTGTGCGTCAAGGAAATTAGTTGATTGAGGCTCTGGTCGCGTAAGCTTAGAAGAAATTAAATATTTTTGTTTTTAGCGTATAGATTTCATTACGTTACCTTGTCCATAATGACTTATCGTATATATTTTCTACGGACGTAACCAGTGGAGTATATTTTTGTTCAGAGGGAAGCGCGCCGAAATGGAAAATATACGCCATAAATACTAATATCGGTGTATAGTTTAAACATCGCGAGTAGTTCCAGCAAACTAACTTGTACACTTTCAATATACGCATCAATATGGTCTGTAAAACTTAATCTACTGAAAAATTTTCCTTTATATTTCCACAAAATGGCCGCAATTTTAATAAATAATTTCATTTTATTTTATTGTCGTCTGTCACAATGTCTTTGAGGAAGGTAATCTATACGTCTCTTTACAAAGCAAAGTACTCCATTATTGAAATTCAGATCCTGTTTCGAATTCGAAGTCATAAATCTCGCATTTAATGAAGGCACTAACAACTCTTCTAAGTAGGACGTATCTAGTGACGATGTTAATATAATGCAGTGCAAATTTACACGTTTGTTAAGATATTTTAGGTTTTAAAAAAACGCAAATAATATACACTGTTTTTTTATTAATTTCCACGCCAATGAGTGCAATCGTTTATTTTGAGAATAAACATGATATGGAGATGTGAAACATTTCATTTTGTTAAATGGGAAATTGTTAAAATTAATGACATAGGAGAATTATTCCGTAAGAGAACTAAAGTTACCAACATAGCCCTCCGGATCAGCCGGTTGAAGGGGCAGAGGGCTGGTCACGTATGTCGCAGAACCGATGGCCGTTGGAGCAGACGAGTTCTGGAGTGGACACCGGTCTTGGCAAGCGTTGCGTAGGACGCCCTTTGGCCCGATGGACTAACGACTCGCGAAAGGTCGCTGGTGGAGGCTGGATGAGAAAAGAAGAGGACACATGTCCAGCGGTGGACAGCGATAGGTCGAAGAGGGAGAGAGGAGAGGACTGTTATTACATATATTGTTACTCATGTTAAACATATTTTAATTTACAATTTATTTATTCGTATTGCTAACCTTTATTTCGAAGCAATGCCGTTTTTTTAGAACATGCGTACAAAATTTAAGCAAACGTCATGAGAGCCACGTACATTTCATGTATTCATATGGACGTAATATAATGTCGCAACTTGATACAAGCGTCAAATATTTATAAACTGAGCTCATCCGTACTCTCCTCTGGGTGACATTCTACGCATTCGTAATACTAACCACTCTTGTTTGAGACTTACAAATAATGAATTATAAGCCGTATTAATTTTTCTTAACTGACAATTTCTGAACTTGAAACAAGGCGTGTTACGAAATAAACTCAAGTAATGGCCCAAAATATATAAACGAACTATAAAATAATAATCTTCATCGGATAGTGCAAACCTTATTGAATACTCTAGTCTTGATGATAATAACCAAGCAAGCAAAATAACAAAAGCATCTTAAAAAAAAAAACTAACCTATACCTATGAGACTAAAAAATTCGAATGCTGTTTGCTTAAGTATATCAAATAACAAGTCAAGCTAATATAAGCGTGTTAAATTTTTAATAAGACACATTTATTTGAAAGACATTTTTTTAAGTACCTCTTGTAAATTTTATAGCAGCGAAAGTTTACCTACCAGTAATAATGAATCTTATTTAAAGCTTGCTACTATCTGCAATTGATGTTTAATTAACAAGACCCTTGTCAAAGATAAAGCGTATTGTTTAGAGGATCTAAAGTTATTGTTAAAGAACGTTATTGTTGTCTTGGATTCCTTTACACAACAATAACCTTTGTTCGTCAATCCAAAGATTGAGATCCTGGAAGATCCAAACATGACCTGAGTAGAATACCTTAATGTACAGGAAGAATAAAAAAAACGTTAAGAGTGTATGCGATCTGAAAGAAATATAAATAAACTTACATTAAATCTTTATTTTTACTATAACAGCAAAAATCAAAACTGCTATGTTTGTGTTTTATTATTACTAATGCGGTTTGTACCCTACACAAATTATATGCGAGTTTATAATGAACCTCACTATCTACGATGTTCTTTAAAACAGACAGGTATTAAATACTAGTTTAATTACTTATCATGTTCTTAACCCGGCGTCATTGTGGTAGGAAACAGTTACATGGGCGTTGAGGTGGGTCAATTTTACCCATATATTTAATACATGGTATTTCTATAGTTGATGAGTAAATTTATAAACTGTGTTATTATATCAGTAAGAGGGTATTCTGGTTGTGATAATGCAAACGAAAAATTATAATTTAGTAATGCTTTATTAAGTTCCATCTACTTTTATATAACTTACCAAAAGGGTACAAAATTAAGATCTCTTACGTTTTCTTAAAATTCCTATAGAAATATTGTAACTTTTCGGTTATTTTTGACACTTTAACCCGCATAGCTCGCAGCGCAGTTGCTATCGAATTGATTTCTCTTCGAAAACATTTAGGGCATAGTATTGGTGACAGCTACTGAGCAGAAGAGCAACATCGCGCGCGTACTTTAAAAAATATTAGAAATTCTAAACTAAGCGGGTCATTTTGACCCAACCTCAATGACGCCGGGTTAAACATCTTAAGCTATGAATAACATATTTATGAAGCAATTACTGTAACGAAGGAAAGAGTTTAACGTTTTTTACCTTTAATACATCCATATCAAATGTTATTTCTTTGTGGCATTATTTTTCAAAGCAGTGGCGTCCTGGGGGGACGTCACTGCTTTGAAAAATAATGGAGAGGTATTATAACAATACTGTTTTAAGAGATTGCGGTAACCCCCCTGGAGTATTTTTTTATCATCTATAGGCAGACATTTGACGCCATCTCACATGATGGTAAGTGATGTTGCGGCCAACGATAGATAATGCCTGCCTAGAATCAGCCTATTCACTCTTGCTTTGAAGATGGCCAGGTTGTAGGATCGAGAAGCACATAAGGCGGCAAAGAGGGATAAGCTATACTGTACTTTATCGCTTCTTTTTATTACTTTTATGTTTTATTAACTTTTTACGAACCAATAAAGAAATAATGGTAGTGCATAACTCTTGTATTGCGGTCGGAATACCATAAATCATCAATTATATGAGTGCCCAGCTAATTGATATAGTCGGAAACATACCACTAATAACTAACAAAAGGTAAAGCAAGTACTTTGCAGTTTGTACTAATTTCACCTCATACTACTACGTGAATTATTTATGCTTGGTATTTCTGTAAATGTGTATTCATGCTAAATTACACTTTCAACATTTCAAATGTGCAATTAGGCAGACATTATAGTATACATACGCAGCTAGATTCGATTGATGTTTCCGAACGTTCTATTCTTATCATATTTTATAAGATGATTGTTTATAATTACATACCTCGGTTAAATGAAATATTCTATGATTAATTGTTATAATGATGTGCGACTAATATTTACTTTTTGCATATCCTAAAATATAAAAAAACATTTCACAGAAGTAAAGTTGACTGAGTTTCTAGCCCTAATGACCTTGTAGGAGGGTTTTTATGTCTTAAACCTATTTAAATATGCAAGACCAAAACAAATAACAATGGTTTGTAATATATCAATAAACCTAGCAACCTCATTTGTGTTCTGTGATTCAAATAGTAGTTTGTTCATATGTTTAACAATAAAATATCTCTCAACGAAATGGTTGTGTCCTCATCGTGCTTAAGGTCCCAGCGGTTATAAATATGAATTGGTACAATGTTTGGTTTAGGAAAACATTTGTCGCTGAATCAATGTGTCCTTGGGTTTTTATTTACAAAGACATTTCAGCTTTTTTAACATAATTTTATCCCTTGCAGTGAACCGTCACTTGGTAAACTAAATTAAGGTTGAAAATTTAAACAAGCAGTTACTAAAAAGATCATGATCTCTCGAGATTATATTGCATTCGAGGCACTATTTGAAATACTTTGGGTATATATCAGTTGATGAACAAGGAATTTCATTGTCCTCAAAAGCAAATTCAAAATGCAATCGCATATGGGCGGTTTTGCAGCATACAGTAAAATCTTCTAAAACATGGAAGCAAAGAACGCACAAAAGATAGAGCACATTGTGCAAGTTCTAAAACTTAAATTCTAAAGCCATAATTCTTTTACCTACTAAGCAATTCCAATATTTATAATTATATATACATACACTTTGACAAAATCAATATTAACAGTTAAAAAAGCCATTGACCTAAACTAAAGAAGAGTAGAATAAATATTTTGCAATATAAGCACATCTCCATGAAAGAACGCACTATTATATTATGACATGGCGCGCTCTGAACGTTACTAGGGCTCATAACGCAGGTCGAAGGCTGACTGATCATCTTAAAACAATGCTCAGACCACAGATTTTGTGTCTCAATTGTTGACTCGAAGAGAAGAACTAAAAGAGATATTTAGCAATTAAGTAATATAATTAAAGAGTAATAGAGATGACTTATTTGCCAGCAGTGGTCCTGCTGGCTTCAGTGGCGGGTACAAAGATTATGAGCAGGTTATGCAAAATGAATAATATGAATCGCGAAAATAATAATTGCAATTATTATTCTCCAAAATGGGTACTGTTGTTGACTTCAGATCGCATATCGTTTAAAAGATGTAGGGAAAATAAGGAGAGATTTTATATAATGGCGATTTTGACGATGGTGACGTGCTCCAACTGATATCAGTTAGGGGCGTCTTGTATAACTACAGACTCAAGCTGGCTCGTGTGCTCGTATATAATATATTAAACAAGAAACTTACACATTGCATACATGTGACTGTTATCGCCCTTGTTGCCTCGACGAATCACTCTTTTTCAAAGTCATGAACTTTGATATTAACAAATTCTCCCCATCATATGTCGTAATTTCTTCTAATTTTGTAGCCCCATTACTTGTTTGTGCAAACCAATTGGGGTAAGTCACAAACAAGAGAAAAATGCTACTCAAATAATTAAAGTTAATTAATGAAATGCTATTCAACAAAACCAGACAATAGGTCTCTTCAAAACAAAACGCGTTCATTATAACTTTTATCAAATTAACAAATTGCGACCGAGAAAGTTTTCCGCATGAAAATAGCTGGCGCGCAATTTACTTGTAAAATTGAACGAAATTCATGTCTTAATGACGAAAGAACTCCGTACTTGGGCTAAATGTAACTTTGACACAATAATAAGAATTAATTAAACATCATCTTATATTATAATATGGTGAATACTGAAAATACTGATTTGGTATGTTTTTAATGGACCTGATTGTTTTCATTTTTCAGGCAAACAATTGATACCCTTTGGTGATGAATCCTTCGGACGCTTGTTCATAGGGTTTCTTTATATATCCAACTTTGAGGTTTTGTAATAAATGCAAGTGTGCTAAGTAGAGGAACATATTTTTATCTTTAATCTTGACTGGAACTAAATATTTAATGTTCACTAATATAGGAAAACAGATGTATCAAATGATTTTTCCTGCTGGACTTTGGGTCACCGAGATAATGAAGGAGGCCATCAATTTCAATTTACGAACAGTATAAATCGCGCGGTAAAGCAAAAATAATGTTTTTTATATATCTTATGAGAGAGTTATTAGACTATTGGTAATCTCACTCGCAGAGCGAAACTTAGCATTCTTAGAAAAAAATCGGCATGAAATAAAGCCAGTTTTCTCTGGGGCTACCACGGTATCAAACCATACGAGCCGGCGCCTCAATATTGGATCATGTGTCCACAGTTACATAATTATTTTATTTCGTTCTTCATGCATATGAATATATACTTATGTGGTATATACGCCAAAATAACTATGTTAACAATTTATGTCAGTCTGTTTGTTCCGGGTAATCTCTGAAAACATATTTGGACGGGACATTTTTGGCAGGTAGCTGATGCAATATTTATTTTGTTAAGACTTTTTATTTAGAAAATAAAGTAATATTGTTCCGCGTAACGGCCGCGAGTCGCGTGGGCTGTGCGCCTTAGCGTGACGCATCGAAGCGATTTTAGGTTATGCTTTACTGCGGGAGAATATCTTATACCACTAGTTACAATTAAATATTATGTAGAACAGTCCATACATGTCCAAGAACTGTAAATAAATATTGATAAATAATCTTTTGAACATAGCAAAGTATACTATATACTTGCTTATGGTGCATCCCGCTGATCAGAAAGTACGAGGAATGAGGAAAGAATGAGGCCGCTGATTTTATGGTAGTAAAAGGTGTCTTACGGTGAAGGAAAACATCGTGTGGAAACCTACGTGCCTGCGAAGAGATACAAAGGTGCGTGAAGTCGTCCAATCCTCACTGGGTCCGCTATACAGCCGCGTGCGGGTAGGTTCGTGCCGGTGGGACATTTAATGAGCTGATGATGATGAAAAGGTGTCGACCTATAAATGATCACAAATAGTTGTCGTGCAGTGGGCTGCTATTGATCTTATAGTAATGAGCCTCTTAATAACAACATTATGCGATCTGCTTAATTTAAAACCGAAAATTGTTGGTATACACGCTTATGCTCTTATGTTATTTAATATGTAATAATGTTATTTAATTTTCTTAATACGTGAAGTACGTATAAAATAACGAATTCAGTCCAATGTCGTTAACGGAAAACCTAAAACCAATTAACGTTTTGTTCTATTTGTAAGTAACGGAGCGGCAACCATTTAATGTTGAACATTTATTAAGCCTGTACAGTTAATAGCCTTGTTTCTGTATTATTGTTCTGGTATCAGCCTAATAAATCACTGATAATTGTAAACAACGAGAGTTTTAACTTAAAATAAGTTGTCTCTACGATTATGTTTCACTAAATATATTTAAAGAAGTTAAATTTGAAGGAATGTAAAAAAACTTGTAAGCGTTCTATATGATGAGAAAAAATAACTCTGTGGTCTAGTGGTCACAGCCTTGGTATTACATCGCTGTGTGTTCCGGGGATCGTAGGTTCAAATACCGCGGGGAAAACCATATAATGAAAATCTGTTTGTATTACTTTTCCCAGTTTGGATAGGACATTTCAGGCTAAATATATAACGTTTATATAAAATAACAGCTTTTAATTTACTATCATTGCAAGCAAACGTAGCAAAAACTAACAAAAATAACTTATTAATTATTTAAAGAAATCTTAAACTATTAACTTAGTAAATAAATTTAATCTTATTCTAATACATGTAAGGTGAGCTTTTTTCCAACCACTATTTTTCTAAAGGTTCCTCATAGATGCTTATACTGATATGTGCACTGAATTAGTAAGTCATACACAATATGAATACAATGTATTGTTCTCTTCATGGAACATAAACACAATCTATATACAAACTTAAGGAATGGTTGAATAACTATTTATTTAACTTAACGTTGTTGTTTATACTCGTAGTCTGTGGTAAATTAGTAATTAGTTTCAGTGCTTGCTTTGGGCAAACAACAAACACTAGTTTAGTATTCTAGAAGCAAATATTACCCTTTATCATATCCCGGCAAAAGATTATATACTCCCTAATTCGAGTTTTGAACAATTGACTTCATTAGGAGGAATTGAATGTAGTCTTGTACTAATGTAAATTTACTCTTTAACTAATGCAGTTGCTCCATTTAACATCGGCGTTTAAAGGAGTAACTAGCTGCTACATCGCAAGTCGCAAGAATTTGGAGTTTAGGTTAAAGGGTTAAAAAAGTCAGAAGCCCTTTGCTTCCATGGCCCCCACAACAGACCTGCGGCTGGAGCCAATCATAGTTGATAGTAAAGCGTCATAATGGAATCCCACCTAAAATAGTAAGGTGGATTCGGCTGAATGGTGACGGACATTCAAGGAGCATTTTGCGAGACTTTCGCCTAAGCTAGAGACAACAGCAGCGTCGTTAGGTTGTCTTCTTTAGAACAGGTAAGTAGATTGTGGACCTAGCTCCAAAACTACTTGAAGAAAACTTTTTGTAGAGGTGGTTAAAAGTATAGAATTATATGGTGTGCTAGTATGGGACGACGCTCTGAATGCGACAAACATATCCAAACTGCTGGTAGCACAAAGGGTCATAACATCAGAGTAATTCCTGGATATCGCACCATCTCCTACAAAGCAGCGTTATTACTAAGGGACATTGAGGTCGATTGCAGCAGAGGTCTAGGAGAGTCACAAGGAAGCGCTAAGTGAAGGTAAGCATCCTGTGCCGCAAGATACTGCAATTTGTAGAGAGAATGCGCAAAAATATGATCTGGTAAAATGGGCACACAGGTTAAAAAACCCAGTTGCCGGGCACTGAACTATTTTGTTCAGTTTTGTTCAGTTGTTCAGCTCCATTACGGTTAGTTCACAGAAAATTTGGAGTGTTGTCTTATCGCCTGACTCAGATTCTGTCGGGACATGGATGTCAGCAGTTATCTTTGGAAAATAGCCAGACGAGAAGATACGAATTGTCATGCGTATGGGAATGCTGAAGACACGGCAGCTCACCCGCTAGAAGCACTTCCCAGTTGTAAGACGAGGCGCATGGAAATCCAGGGGAGTTTTAGTCGGCAGGAGTCAGACATAACTGTGCCGTCTTTCTACGGAAAGCCCTAATGCGGCACTATCCATTAAAGTATTCTCCTCTCAAAAAAGGGAGTTGGTCAGAGTAGAAGTTATAAAAGGAGGAGGCCTTCGTTCAGCAGTTGACATAATGCTGTGTGATAATGAAAATAAAATTAACGACCCTGATAGTGACAGATAACTTAAAATTGACAGATAAAACATCTATTAAATTTCCCTTAAGTCGGTTATCTTTTCAGAAACAAATCTCCCTGAGTGGCGAATAAAATTTGGTTTGACATTCAATATTTTCCATGACAGCAGGGCGCCACGCAGCCGAGTCTTAGAGATAGTTACCTTTTTGGCCGGCGGGACGGAAAATTGGATAGGACAAGTATTTTATTTTTGAGTGGTCCGCGATATCACTTTGTTCGATATCCTACTTGTAACGATTGCGAACTATCAGAATATTTTTTCTATGATAATTTAATACGCATTATTGTTATTTTTATTATTCTAACTTGTATTATTAGTTCCATCGTTTAGAACTACTTTAATCATTTAACGTATTGTATCACAATATTAGACAAATTATGGTTAAAATATTAAGTTCCCTTAATAAATAAAAATAGACTTTATTTGATTATGCTTTGAACTATACAGGAATAAAACAACGGTAGAAGCAGCTGAGTTCTCAATAATGACACTGCATCATTTGTCACTCAATCTTTGTGAATAAATAACAGAGAAATGAAAAATACATGTGCCTAATAATAAAATACAATACCTTTCTTTGTGAATAAGGATCTTATATTTTTTACATACGAGTAATACACTTTAATATACTTTTGCTGTAAGCTTTATTGCTTCCGAAGTCACATGTTTGAGCGGTAATAATGGCATATTCAGAATGTAGGAAAAGGTTTAACAAAACGTTTCACAACTTTGACTTTCATACGTGTATTCAACGTGAAAATAATTCACGCCTTTCATACGTTGGGCACGAGTCTTTGGCGTTTTTCTTTGTTGCATTTATACAAGAAAACCTTTCATGTTTCGCTTCTTTTCTTATAAGAATAACCTATTGAAGTCGTAGGGCCGGGCAAAGAGATATATACTATAAGGTCAGTAGTTCAAAACATTCTAAGAGATGAATACAAGTTGTTACCATTGAATATATATAAAAAGAAAAACCTTTCTATATTAGCAACAACTGTATAACTCAACGGATGTTGTTATTTTGGTAATACTATAATAATTTTGTATCCAATCCGACAGCCCACCGCAATAACAAGTACTTTTGAAGCCTTTTACCATTATTTCTCTGTCAAAGAAATCTTGTTTTTATTTTCCAAAAAATGGTATCGTTACTTATAGTTGTAATTTGCTATTTAACCCGTCTATCAGCTTGGAAAGTCTACCGAGCTACCTTAACCTGCTAATTGTAGGATTAGGCTACAATGGATTGGGATTTTGAATTCGTTGATAGTTTGTGTAGAAAAGGATTGCCAATTATATAATACACATTATTAAATCTACTATTATTGATATGTATTAACAAAATACCTACTCGTGAAATAAAACTGCAGTATAGATGTATGGAATGGTGTATTGTTAACTTTACGAAATAAATGAATTTAAAACCATACCTTTCTACTACTGTCAATACATATTGACAGACTCCTGATTTACGTTTAACAAGTACGTATTTTAAACAGCTTAAATCAGGTTAGTTAAGTTGTCTTTATTCAGGAAAGATGAAAGCTGACTAAGCCACTTACCCGATGATGCTGTTAAAGCTTTCTGTGTTAAACAGCATAAGTCAGATAGAAAAAAAACTTTCCGTATCCGCTATAGAATTCATCTGCTCCAACGGCCATTCGGTTCTGCGTCAAAAGTGAATGGCATACTGTCACTTAAACTTGACGCTGATCCGGCGTGAAGTAGTACTTTGGTTATTTAACGAATAAAATATATTTTTTATTCCTTCTAGCGATCAAAATATACTACGTACCATCGTCCGTTGAGTAACCTTAAACATGAAACAATCTCACAGCCTACAGCTCAGCTAGAAATGTTAAAACCTGGTAGGACGCATTTCATTCACACTCGTACTTTTGTGGTAAATAAATAATTCGAGCATTAAAATTGGAACTATAAGTTCCTATCTCTAATTATTCATTGATAGTAATTTTCGTTGCCATTTAAAAGTATCACCATCGTAACGAACTGAAGCTAGCTGTCAACGGCCCATTGGCATACAATATAGACACAATAGGAGCTTTGAATGGTGACTGAAATATTGTTTGGCGGAATATTACTTCATTTACATAATACTAGATTGGCATTTAATAGTTTTGAATAGGATGCAGCATGCGATAAACTAGTTATTGATGAGACATGAGTTGGTTAGAAAGCAGAAAAAAATACTGTCTTGTTCGCGCTTTCGTTCTTTTTGTTGTAGAATATTTTGTTTATGAATATATTGGTTTATATTGGATGTGGGTGTTTTTTTTTAAATAGATAATATTATTGTAATAAGTATGTTGTCTTTATTTGACTGTAATAAAAGTAAATATGAATAGACAATGATGTATTTACTAATCTAATAAAAATACTATATTGAAATACAAACATTCCGATCGTTATACCTCCTCGTTGTTAAATTGACACACAAAATAATGATAATAAGTAATACAAAGAACATTAAGGGGTGAAAATACATAAATTTTGTCGGTCGTATCGATTATTTTTAATTTATTTATTTATTTAGAACTCAAAGCATTTTTAACAATCATGTCCTTAAACTATTAATGTAAACACTTAGCCAATAAAAGAGTTTCCACATGTTATAGTAATAGTAATTGGCCGTTTTAGTAAGGTGATCGCGGCTGACCGAATAGGTAAAAAACCTATTCGAGGATGTCATCAAGTAGACAAAAATAAAACTTTAATAATATCATCATCAAGTTAACAGTCAGCAATATGTTCGACAAAAAAACGTGTTTTATAATAGCAAATGAAGTTATCATTAATGAGAAGGGAGAAGAACACAAAATTAACTCGAATTCAATCATCACTTACCACGTAGGTAGACTGGGTTTTTTCTAATATTTTTTTTTATCTTACCAAACAGTTACACGTCCAAGTTCATCAAATAAATATAAAAATATAAAACTTAGATACAATTAAGTAAAGTACAAGTAAAGTAAACGCACATACACATGCACCCATCACCTTAGGTAGTCATCGTACATACATAAAGGTAAGTTCTATATAAATTCTAAATAACTAAATTTTCTAAATAAATTAATATGCCTGCGCCTCGGACCGCATTTTGATTTAAGCTTTCTTTTAAATGGAGATTAGTCAGGTGAAGGACACAACATCTAAATTTTTGTTGTATATTTCTGGCAGGCGAGTCATAACAGCATTTCTACCGTAGTTAGTGCGGTGTTTGGAATACTTAGTAAGGAGTATTTCTTGTTCGATACTTAGGGGCAAAAACGAATCTCAGCAAGGAGGTTGCAGCTATTTACTTTGCTATGTTATATCATGCAGAAAATACATATCAAGTAGTTCACGGCGGCACTGTAGGGTTAGAAGGCCATGTCTTAGGCAGTTCTCTTTGTAAGATCCTCCAAGGCATTTACCACTTCTATAGTGTAGTTTCACGAAAATTCATAAACCTACGTAGTTTCTAAGACAAATTACGGAAACAAGAACACACAATTATGTGATTGTATTCGTATTGGGGATTTTATAAATATTTATATATTTTTTTATGTGGCAAAGTGAATAAGATGGTCAGGACGTTCATATGATGGTAAGTGATACACCTGACCATGGCAAAACGTCATTTAAGAAGACCAACAACATCAATGCCGCACTAGGCCCGTCACCCGAGAAAACAGATGTTAGGTCTCTTATATCCGGTAATTTCACTAGCTATTTTGCCCTCAATCCGGAATACAAAAGTGCATCATTTTACGTGACCATATCTGGCACTGTGTTGGTATGTTCCTACCTAAATAACTCAGTTCCGAGTCCTAACTTGTAAATTTACACATGTGCCTCCATATAATTACATAAACACCGAAAGATGATTATTAATGTTGAAATTACATGACCCTTTATCACAAAACTAAGGTCTTTCACTACCTTAACAAATGTCAAGCTAGCGTTAGTGCTTCATCGGTTCGACAACGTCCAATTCTATTTGGAGGGAACCGAAAAAGTTTTTATTGCTAAGTTAACTTGTTGCCAAGATGTGGGAGTCAATAAAACTTGAAGTTGTGAAATTTCAGAGTACGAAGCTGCTTTGTTTTGGGAGGAACAAAAGAAAAGGCCACTTAAATTCGCAGAATGTAATTTGGTTTACATTTTTATTATTAAAGTTCATACGTTTTTGCATTTATTAACTAATGAACGTTAAACTCGTATTTTAGATAATACAAGTATAAGAACTGTGTTATTCCGCAGTAAAACATCCACAAAATCCCTGTGTTAAGTCACGTTAAAGCGCGTTATTCAATGGATTAATCAAAAAGGTAAAGCCATATTTTGCCTATTTCACTCGTGTTTCTATGTATTTTTTATTTTTTGGAATAAAACTTGTAAATTGATGTATTAACAGTATTTAATACTTTTAACAGGTACATTTTTCTGTTTCAGCTAACAAAAAAGGATTTTCTATTAACTCCAATGGAGTTTTAGAATTTTCCCAAATCCTACTGAACATTTATTTACAAAGAAACAGAGCAGTGTGGCATGAAACCTCGCATGTCCCAAGAGTGTTACCCGAAACCTTATTCTTTTATTTTCTATTTCGACTGCAAATTGTGGATACGTGAAAAATACCGCCTAGCAGATGGCGTGACTGTAAAATGACGTCATTAAAATCTATTGTCTGCAATATAGTTTTGCAATATTTCCAAGAATGTTTTAACACAATTTTTATACCTGCAAGGTTATATATAATATTAACATGTTTGTTTCTACATAACATCGCTAAGGGACTCATTAAACGAAATGGAGGGGCCATTGCGTTTTAATAATATGTCGGTTTAATAAAAAGTCTATTGACTACGAATACATGGAAGATTTTTATTATTGTATTAAGAAGGTGTATCCTTACAATTTAGATATACGAGTATTTAGTTTTAGAGCATAATTTAAGATTTTCATTTTTTCCGGATAAAAATACTTTCATACTTTTTTGTAATTTCTAACATTCTTTTAAATTATCATCAAGCGTCTTCTATCTATCAAAAAATAATTGATTTGGGGATATAGTAAATGATTGAACAGGTGAGCATATTTCTAAAGGTTAGTGATGATACAGTGTGCTTGCTCTAAAAAGTCAAACAGGTCTTTAAAAGTCTCAGATTATAATTATCGGGAAGTTCTGCAGACATGGTGTTCCACTTTTTACAGTACCGTAAAATAAAAGAAGTTAATTAAATGGTTTGGTGGTAATTATGAGTATATGAATATTTCAACTTTGCTTCAACAAGATGTGCACGTTCAACAAAAAGTGTAAGGCCCAATTTTCTCTCAAATCTTGGCTGCGGAATAGTATTTGACCGATCCATCAAGTAATGCCAGCAAATATTCCGTCACAGCATTATCGATTACTCCAATACAATAAAATTGTCCTTAAGTTTTTCATAGTTCATACTAATGTGACATCCTTTACCAAAGTTGGTACAGGTTCGATTCGAAACATTGTTTACTTTAATGGGACAACTTTTAATTGACAGCACTAATGCGATACGTAATTGAATTTAATGTACCGTTTAATGGGCCCGTAAAGAGAAATTAACCTTGTTGTTATCTGGTTGAGTCCTAAAATTTTATCGTTTAACCCTTTTTATTTATTTCGGATTACTGTAAGTAAAATTTCTCCTTCTTTTCAACTTATCGAAATTTACTGCTGGATATAGGTCTCCTGTTTAAAATTCCTTGATAGTAAAATTAATTACACTGTAATTTTAGCGTGAATAATCAAGTGTTAATTTAGAATTATTGGCATCCATTTGACCTATTATTGTACTCATATTATGGAATAATTTATGGGTAAAACCATATTGGTTTCACCTGTATAATATATATAAACATAATATTAAATACATCATAATATGTTCCAATCAAGCGAATGAGATATTCCTGACAAAATATTAATTAAATCAATCAATATTGAACATCATATCCATAAGGTGTTGTTAATACATCAAAGCTTCAAAGGTATTTTTTAAAAATACAAGTGTTTTGTATGTTATAATTGTACTGAACGATCAGGACGCTCACCTGATGGCAAGTGATACGCCTAACCAAGACAGAGCGGCATTGAAGAAAACCAACAACTGATAGACAGTTATTATCCTTCATCAATGACGTACTGCGACCGTCACAGGCAACAGATGTTAGTTCTCTTATACCTAGTAAATTCACTAGCTACAGCGCCCTCATCCCGAAACACAAAAGTGCATAACACTCTTGTTTCACGGGACAATATATCCCACTGTAGTGGGACCAAAAATTGTTAGCTATTAATATCAATAGCTCAAAGCAAGTATTTCATAATTGCCAAGTGCGAGTAATTAGTTAATTAGCAACCACTTATCGGACTTAATAATTAAATGAACCGCGCTGACTTTACCTACCCATATTCGTTTCAGTGAGTTTAGAGTTGGATATAGGTAATCCTATCGTATTCCAAGTTTGCTATCGAATTACCTTACTTTCAATCCGGCGAATAATTCAATTAGTTGACTTAGCTTTATGTCAATAAGAGGTTGAAGCAACGTACCAGGAATAATTTATAGTTAAATAATGATATTGATTGAATATTATTCTGAGTAGTTGATATACCTTGATACTGAATTCCTTAAGAAATATATATTCTGTCATGAAGAGAAAGTCTTTTCTTAAAACGTGATTTAATAAGTGAAACTACATAGTTAATAATAATAATGTTAACACGAAAGCTTAAGACAATAGGTCTACTACCTAAATTCGTATAAGACAGCTTCTGTTGTGTTTTGTATAAATGTTAAATAAATAAAAGCTCCCTCAATTTTAACCTTATGTTGACAATATGACTGTCGTTTTGTGGTGACAGTTAATGTTTTTATTTCCTAAAATTGAACAGACATGCATTAGTCTGAAATTTCATCCTTATGGGAAGTAATGATGTAGATACAAATGATGTGATCATATGATGATCACTAGGAGTAACTTTCGACATTAAACGTTATTTATAAAATTATTTTTTTGTAATTAAGCATTGATAGTTAGAATAAAAATATATTTTAGAAAGATCTAACTTTGAGCAATCCTCTTTCCCTCTTTAACCTATCGCAGTCCACTGCTGGGCATAGGTCTAACATTGGCTTAGTAAATAGGTAGGCGTCAATATTATTATTGCATATTGCAAAACATAACATACAAAGCTATCGCAAATACGATTTTGGTTTTAAAAGTAAATAAGTACCACAGTGTGAGCAGGGTTTTAAATTTAACTCTGATAAATCAAGATTGCTTTAGGGTCTATCAGTTCGTAACGAAACCATGGAATATCTCAGCTTTACTTTATTTCTTGCTAGGGATCGGCCTGCGTGGCCACATGTTAGGCTAAAATGATGATAATGATAATTCCAAAAAGAATTGAAGTAGTATCAGTAATACTTTTTACCCTAAACAATACCAGCATTAATATTTTCGAATCCAAACAACAAACAATTCCAGTATGTGATGCACCCAGCAAACAGTTAGAGGGAGGGGGTATTTCGCCGATAAGTAATTACTCAAACGGCAATTTTCCACACATTTTAAAACCTCAAGAAGTATAAATTTAAGAATTTAAATTTTAAAGGTTTCTGAATCGAAATCATGTTTTCCAACGAATCAGTAGACATGAACTAAACGAACATCTAAAAGAAACAAAATTTTAATCGTTTTACAGATTTTATTTGCCATTAAACATTACACGTCGTATCCAACTTTCATTAGTACTTGTGCAAACTGATCCGTTTGCTTTGGTAATTGGGCACTGTTGAGTTTACCTCTTTTATTACCCTCGGGGGAAATAAACCTTGTTTGTCCGTTAGCACGTGGTGCGAGGCCTGGGTAACTGCAGTTTTTGGCAAAAAGGCCAACTTTGTGAACAACAGAATTACAGCGGGTTGTAAAAAAGTTATAGCCTTCACAATGGCCTACTACATAACGGAGGTCTCCATCGGTGTAGGCCTGCATTACTATAAATATAAACATATTTACTGTCAATTTTTAAATCTTCAAATCACGCAGCTCGGGTACTGTGAGCTGTGCCGTGCGGTGCAATATAACTTTATTCTCCTTAAATAACAAGAGTTTTCTAAAATCAATGTAGAATAAAATAAAACCAAGCACAGACTTTTTAAAATAAAATAAAAGTGGAATATAAATGATCTTAAATAAATATGTTACAGATTTGACTTCTATATGATTTTAACACTCGTAATAGGAATGAAAATTACAAAAACAATTTCAAGCTTCTTTTATTTAATGATTTTCAAAAACCTAAGTTACATAAACTTTGTATTTGCAAATAGTTTAAATTTAGTTTTTGTAACCAATCGGTTATATTAACTATTATTATAATACTGGCTTAGAAGATAAACATTTTATAAAAGGTTAGTCTTTTTTAAAAGCTTTTATATTTTTAAATAGGTTTAATAACACCGTTGTACTCCATTAACTTTTGTAACAATTTTTTTATATTTTATTTTGAAGTGAACGGGACGGTTAGTTCGCTCACCTGGTGGTGTGTGATACGCCTGACCATGACAGATGCAGTGTTGAAGGAACTTAAAAATAGTTGGTAGTTAATATTTTCCGTCAAAACCCGTCACCAGAAACGACAAATGTACATAGGTGTCTTTTCCCGGTAATTTTACAAGCCCTCATCCCGAAACTCACAAGTTCAAAACACTATTATTTTACGTGCCAGATATCGCACATGCGGTGGTGCCTACCTAGACGACCAAGTAACGGGTCTACAAACTAGTAAATTGCATTCGTTTTTGTTAAAATTGCAATCATCATTCAACCGTATGATTATGTAATTTTTACAAATAGGTTAGAAGTAGACAAAAAACAACGCCAACAATCTTGACAAACCGCCGAAATTCGAAGATTTTAATAATTATCAGTTAATATGTTTATATTTATAGTAATGCAGGCCTACACCGATGGAGACCTCCGTTATGTAGTAGGCCATTGTGAAGGCTATAACTTTTTATGAGCTAATTTTGTGATTTCATGAATTATGAGTGTGTCACTTAAAATTTAATGAGGACGAATAAGTTGTGCGATAAAAAAGATAAGTGTCTACGTCTCGGCGTTCTCCCTTTTGATTAAAATGTTCGCGTGCCTATAAAAATTATAGGACACGATTTTACTTGGCTTACAATTCGTATTTCACGCTCTTGATTACAATTTTGACGAATAGTAGCTGATCATAGCTGGTCATAGAGCTGTACTTACTTTAGGTCAGAAACTAAATATTCGCATGACCTTCACGACAATATCGAAAAGGCGAAGTTAACTGTAGAGTTAGGTTGTGTATTAGAAGCTTGGCTCTACATGAGATCTGATATCTTTTTTCAGTGCAACCTTAATAAAGTGATCGTTTACCAACATTTTACATGAAATGTTTTGGTGGGATTGGACTGTTCGCTTATAGAAGGAGTGCATTTCATTTTTATATTTTATGTATTGGGATGTTATATTCAGATGATAATGTAGCAAAATTTCTTCTCTAAGATGTTTAGTTATATGAAAAATTTATTTATTAATGCCATTAATTTTTAATAGAAATTACTACGATGTTTGATTTGCAGGATTGATTAATAATGAGTAGTATTTTATCTCTAAAACACAAACCTTATTTTATTTATTTAGAGTACATTATTTGCAATTGTATATATATTAATGTCAACCTGAGTGATCTTAAAATGGAGTTTATGAAATATATCTATACGAACTCCTCGCTTACTATTAGTATGATTTAATTATGACGTGTTTCTATTTATATTATACCTTAATAATAACATGGTCGTGGCTTACTTCGCGACTAACGCATAGTGACGCGATAACCCTTTTAATTTACTTAACGGAACACGTGACTCCAGTAATTTAATTAAAGTACTAGTTATAGGGTTGATGCAAATAAATTTAGGAATATGTACTAAAAATATTCGTGATCGTAATTTTACTCTGGATAAATCTTTCTGCGAATTTTGAATGGAATATACATTTGGGATTTATTATTAATTTATGATGAGCAATTTTATTAAGGAATTGTGAATGATGTACTTACTTGACTTTAGTGTTGAAGGGTAGCTTTTAGCAGAGTAGTTTTTATTCAAGATATTTCTAAAAGGTCATCATCATCATCAGCTCACTAAACGTCCCCACCGAGGGGCACGAGCCTACCCGTATTGGGTGATTAGGCTTTAGTCGTCCACGCGGGCCCAGTGCGGATTGGACGACTTCACACACAACCTTCGAATCTCTTCGTAGGCGTGCATGAAGGTTTCCTCACGATGTTTTCCATCACCGTAAGATCGTCGGATAACGTACATATATTTCGAAAATTCGAAAACACATTGGTACGTGTCGGGATTTGAACCTCAGCCCTCCTGGTAGGAAGGCGATAGTCCACACCACTGAGCCACCGACGCTCTAAAAGGTCTAAAAGGTCACTATAAAAAAAAATGACAATTTACAAGTTTTCTAGTATAAATACTATGAAACTATTACTCAATCTAAAAGTTTTATAGAATCAGAATATACACTAGTGTTACGAATAAGCTAAAAGATTATTAATACTAATTATCTCGTTTGAATAATGCACGACCCTAACTAACACTTACGCCTGTTAAAACAGAGGCCGATACAGCTTAATGTATTGCCCTTAAATTGTTTGTGTGCGATTATAAATTTCCATCTACGTTAATACTATTAACCAAAATTCCAAAACATTTTGCAATCTAGAACACAGGAAAATATAAGACAGTTATATAATTATTTGCTTAAAAGAATTGTGTTCTCTTCTTTATCTAGTACATACAGCAACAATATTAAAACAACTCTATGCAAAAATTACATACAACTACATTAAAATGATTCTTTTATTTTATAAAAAAAATATAGGTTTTCAAAGTAACTCACTTAGTACTTAGACAGTTTTCGAAGTTCGTTTTCTCAATGTATTTCATACGCGCTTATTGTTAAAAATAAATAATTGTTTAAATTATTGAGAAAAATCCATTTGTTTAGGAATATTGATATTATCTTACTTAAACTACAGAAAATCTGGTAGAATATTACACCTTTATGGGTCCAATCCACATAAATCCGAGCGACGACGTAGAATCGTTATCGAGTTTCAAACTGGTGACAAGTATAATGAAGGGATAAATTGAATTTACTGGCTTCAATACGTTTTACCCTATAAGCATCTGATTATGTATAAATGATTTGGTAGGAAATAGCCTATCTGCCGTTGGTAACGGCTCACTGCCCACAAGACTGGCTCGTAATCGAGAGATTTCGGTAGGGGTTAAATTGAGTGCCTTATTGTCCACTTAACCATAGCTTGATGGGATTGTAACAAAAAGTGTCAGATATTTTTTTATGTTGTGTTAATTTAGGCTATGTATTGATCATTTGACGACCGATGTGGTGAAATGATTGAGGTGAGACATGAATCTTACCTCAAGGGTTTTAAGTTAAATCGCCGGGCATTAAAAAAATCGTGTGCATGAAGATGTCTGTTTGTAATGTTTTGAGTGTTTCTATTTATAATTTGTATAATTACATACAAATTATAAATAGAAACAAAACAAGACTATTTTATATTTCTGGTTTAGGACTAGACTACAAATTAGTTTAAGACTAGTCCTAAACTAATTTGTAGTCTAAATAAAAAAAAAAAAAAAAAAAGCTCACGCCTTGGTCCCAGAAGGGTAGGCAGAGATGATGAAACGCTACTTTGCACGGTCCTGACATACTTCCCTAGCTTCAATCACATCCATCAATCTTTTCATACAAGCTCTTTTATTCCTCTTACTTGGGACCCGCTTCTTAAGGACTTGACCAATTTGGTCAAGGTAAGTCCTTCTGGGTCGTCCCCTGCTCGTGTATCCTTCCACATTCGCACAATGCACCTGCTTTGCTATTCTTTTTTCACTCATGCGCTCCAAGTGTCCATACCATCCTAACATACCTCTTTCTACTTTTTACTTGTAGTCTACAATTGAAAAAAATTAAATGACTCTCCTAGGAGTGTCTAACGACATTTATTTATTTATTGTTATTGTATATGACTTCCACCGTGATGAAGTGATGAGTTTTTTGACGTACACACATATAACAGGGACAGATATATCAAACTTACAACATGCGGTCGGTTTTTTTGTCGAGAGCTAAAATAAAACTTATTACATTAGCAATGAGAGCTATTTTACGTACACTTATTAATAGTACTACATTATCATTAACGATGCGCTGAAATAAAACACTATTCTTACAACAGCCAATGTACTTCCTTAAAGTTCAACTTTATTTAGCCTCGTGAGTCAACGGATCGTACCATTTGCACCAAGTGCATTGCTCTCGCCTTCGAAATAGATTTGCATTTAAATTATGTCTCGTGTGCTTGAAATAAACTGTGATTATGTATAATGCATCGTTGGAATCATAATCGATACGGTTTCTGCTGTTTTCTGCATAACTCTGAGAAAACACACCGACAGGCTTCAGATTATATCACAGATAAGATAATATATATTATATCTATGTCGTAGCCTACTGGGCAAAAAGCCGTTCAATCAAACAACTAGTTTACTCTTTAACAACGTAATCACACGGCTGTACGTCGCTTAGCCAACTTGTTGACTGCAACGTTTAACACTACAGCTTGAAAACGCTTAGCCAACTGGTTAAATGGCTATTTACCTAAGGTGAATATACATATTTGCCAGCTAATCTTCACTTAATGTTATTAATAGGAAGGCCGTTTTCATAAAGATTTACCAAGGTAGAACCGAAAATAAAAGTTATGGCTTTGATGATGAAATTAAGAAGTAGATCCGTACTGCCGATAGCTTAGCTCAGCTCAGCTATTTTCGATAGCTGACTTTGAATGACTTCTTTCCTATAGAATCGCCTATAGATACCTATTATTGATAGTTCCTCCATAATTTCTGACTCATTTACACTAGTTGCGTATAAATTTACTATGTTCTTATCAAAAAATATCAGTCAAAGGCGGTGTTTGATTGAACGGCTGTTTTATGCAGTTGGCTACGACATATAGACCATTACTTGTGATTATGTGCAGTTTATATATTAATTTAAATCATTGAATTATCTAAATAAAGCCAGTGGTGTTTATTTAAGGGTACTAGCAGGTGCAGTATTAGATTATAGAAATAGAAATATTTATTCATGTTCTCATAGTTTAGATACAATGACTGTGATTGGTGTATTAGGAGAAACAGCTTTTTCATAACATTGTAGTCAGTTACATTGAGATATTTACCTGAATCTACATTAAACTGTTAACAAAAAAAATATATAAAATACAAAAATGAAAATGAAGGTGTGCATGTGTGTGGTAAGTCCCCAAAGGTAGTTGATCTGAATCCTAAAAATATCGTTTCAATATTAGAGATTACAATTTACTAATTGATGTCGAAGGGTTTTGTATAAACTATGTTTAACGGTTACTCAATGTATAAAACGAATTCCTATATTAATTATCTTGTATTTCAGACAGCGTCTTCTTCATTACGAATTATTAAACTAACATGTGTTCCCTAACTGTAATCAGAAATTTGTATTGTACGTAAGTAAGATGGCGTCTGTCAATGTTTAGAACAAGAATGAATTTATGAAGTCAAAGAAGCTCTATAATAACTACATAGACTTTTTCTGTTGTCTTTTTTATTCAATTAAGCGTAAATTCATTGTTAAAGCTAAATGCAGTATTTTGCTCTACAACCATATTCAATATAATATTTCTTTATCATAATATCTACAAATGCTTGTATCATAAGTTTCTCTATTTTGAAAATACATTTAGGTTTATATTTTTAACACAAGCAAGGGCTAAATGAGCTCAGTGCCCGAGGGTTTTATAATAATGTACATAAAATGTTGTCGATTGTACATTTTCCTGCTGTAACTTTGCTAGAAAATATTTTTAATATTTTAAAGTGAATGTTAGACATTGTTTTTTTTTACTAACTAAAAAACGTGTACATGTAAAGTACCGCTACCTCAACCTCTACCAGGTGCGAAGTTATACTAAATAAAATTCATAAAACTTACCGTTTTATTTTATTATTTGTGTGTTAAATGTTTTTGGTTATTTTACAAAAGTTTGAATACCATTTACATTTTACCGTTGAATCTTTTCTTAATAGGTAAATTTTATTTAGTCCCTTTCGATTGTTTGCTCTACAATATACAGAAAAAAGTTCTGTTGGTAACTAGGTACAAAAACTAATTTTCATTTTAAAAAAAATCTTATAATATTGCAAATAAATAGCATGCCCAAGAAATATTTCGATCGCATGAAACTTTCTATGGTAAATCCACGTTGTATTGAGAACTACACAATAATGTCCTGCTATGCGCTAGTACACTACGCAACGCTAACCAAGAGATTGCTTCACTACACATGATTGCCGTCGAGAATTAGATTTGCATTTCAAACGGCTACGAAGGCGTGCAAATGTCCACGCAGTCACTCCTACGACTGCTTTTAATGAAATGGACCGAGCGATTTGCCTAGATTACACCAGGGGGTTGCGTAAGCGAACGGGTTAACAGACAAACTTAATATTATTGCGGGGTTCTCTTACAATATGGACGTATAAAATACAGATAGAAGTCATTACTCTTAAATAATAGCTGCTACTTATGTCATTTAAACAAATATTTTTCTGATATTTTTGGTATAATAAAAATAATAATTTACCTGAAACTAGAAAGAAGAAGAAGAATATAATTTTAATATTTAAATCTAGAAATATGTACTCGAATGGTTCATTTACCTATGAAAAATAGTTTCTGGTTTTCCTTTGATCACTTCGGTTTTTGCACCATTTCACCACGCAAGACTTTTTTCAGGTTTTTCTCGGCTCTGTTGACAAATACGAGCTAAATGTCCAAAATCTGGCTGAATTTTGTCATAACTTTGTTGTCATCAAAACTCCGTCCGTTTTATTAACCGACTTTAAAAGAGGAGATTTCTTAATGTTTGATTTTGATGATAATATTTTTGTTATAAAGAGGATACTTCAAAGGTATACTCCATACTTCCATAAATATTTCCATGATAAGGAAGTCAGGGCGATGAAGGGAGACCAAAGAGATTTCTCTGGTCTCCCTTCAAACAAAAGATCGATTGATCTTTTAAAAATCGACTCAGTACAACTACCAAACAAACTCTTCAATATAGGAAAGTAGGTTAGAAAAATAAATCCATATAGAGTTCTTGATTTACTTGACACCGACTTTAAAATTATGAAAGAAATATAGAAAATTTTCTATTTATCTAGCAAAAAAATATATTTTTATATTTAAGTTTGAGGTCGATAATTTTTTGTTATTTTTTTTATATACGTCCATACATACAATATTGTTTTCTGCAAAAACAGGCTTCTGTTTCCAAGGTTTCCAAGTTTGATTCCCGTACCAGAAAGTCTGGTACGGGAATCAAATCAATACTGGCACTCTGAAGTATCTAAAACTTAGGATTATCGATTTTTCTGGTCTTTGCGTAGTATATTCAGTAGGTAATTATAGCCTCATTACTTATAATTTTACTTTATAAATCAGCCTTTGAAATCGAACTGCAGGGACTGAGCTTTACCCCTCAGCATAGCCGTGATGAAATTACTGTAGCTCACAACACAGATTGGTATTAGTATATTATTATTATTGTAGTAAATATTCAAATCGCAAGCCTAACTAGTACACTATGTTATTTATGTTTCGTAAATATAAATTTCTGCAAAGTGAAAGTTCAATTTTACTATTACCAATACATATAAAATCCTATGAAAACTAACCTTTGTAAATGTATATTCAAATACTAAAACTGAAACATGTCACCAGAACAAATGATCTAGCCCGTAACTTATCCACGCCGTCATATAACTGAAAAACTAGCTTGCAACGGAATCCAATTTACAGTAGTGCTATTACATAGCGCTGTGCGACCAATAGTAGTGCTTGTTAACTTTTCCATCTGTTTTAATATATGGAAAGTGCAACTTTTGTGAGTATTTTATGGTTCTAACATACAAAATAGATTTCTATGGGGAATTGCGGTGACTTAACGAAAATTTTTATTAAATAAATATGTATTTGTTCAGGACTCGTGCCCCTCGTTGGGGAGGTATAATGAGCTAATCACTGAATATCACAATAAAAATGAATTTGTATCCAAATAGACACCGTTGTATTGATTGTATATTTCAAGTCTAAAAACGGTATCATTTTTCTAAAAGAATAATTTTACAATTAAAAACTACAATGAAATATTTTTAGGAGTATCTAGGTATCAAATTACGGAACGACCGATTCCAAGACTAATAATTTTTATAATTACTCTAATACGTTATACTTTAACATCGTATAATTATTAAATATGTATTACTTTCGATAAAATATATCATAAAGAACATTAAATTTGAAAGTAAATAACAATTTCTATAAGCGATTCTGGAGCATTATATGAATGACTCCTTTTTGTTGGTTATATTGCCTTAAATCGTGTGTCCCACCTGGTCCCTCCGAAGTTATAATGTATGGTTATTATACTGAATGTTTCATTGTCTGTATGTGCTACTTGTATTAATGCGCGAGATAGGAAACAGTTGGAGCGAAGGGCTACTTTCGCATCTTTATGTTGCAATTAGTGATACTCATTTAGGCTTTCCAAATTAGGGTTAATTATGAAGGACAATGAATAAAACGTAAGATGGAGTCATATTATGTCTATATAATTTTTATTAAATGATATTTGAGATATGGTTTATGGCTGCGTACATAAATCTATATAAACATAAATTTTAAATAAGAAACTAGTTTAAATCTACACAAAGATTCCAGCATATTCCACTATTCTGTTATGTCTAACTTACTTCCAAATAATAATTTATAGGCGTATAGGAATATCCACTACTAGGCTGTTCGCATCATAAATGTGTTAGCGGGTATTTCAAGCCGGAAGGATATATGTCAACATGGTAAGAGTGATTTATGCCTAGGAAAATGGAAGGTAGGTATATGTTCTCCGTTAGTACCTACAACTTTATGACATTGTTGAATATCAAACGAACACTTTTGAACTGTATATTGTTTTTTTATTTGGTCTCCAGTGTAAAATACAACATGAAAATATCTGTTCCCTCTAGCTAGATGAGCATGTAATTTTTAAGCATGTTTAAACATGCCATAATATTAAAATTAAACGCCTTATCAAAGACATTGTAAAATAAAGACTTTTTAATATTGAAAGTAATTTATTTTCAAAACGGGTAAAACCTGTTATAACTCATAATCAAGTTTTTAGTAGTAAACGGTAGTAAGTAATAATAGCTAATTGTAGAATCAATGTAGGTAAACGTTGCGTTTGTTGCCGGAGAACACACGATTTCTCAAAAGACATTGAGAAACGGCCCGCGTCTATTGAGAAACGGCGCGTCCTTGTGGTACGCCTTCCCACATAACATAGTTATCGAGAGTTTGGGCTGTAATAAAACCCACCTCGCGGGCCCAGTGCAGACTGGTGGGTTTTGAATACCATCCTAAGATAGAAGCTAGGACCAACAGCTTAATATGCTTACTGAAATGCGGAGGGACTTGAGACAATATTTTCTTTCCTCCTACCATTGTGATGATTGAATAACTTGTGCGATCGCCAACTGAGCACTCTACGTCTACGCCATCTAGAACTCCTCGCCTCGAGCTACATTCAGTTAGAGGTTTCAGTACTTCTAATATAAAATGTATTTTCCCAAAATGTTACAAAGTAATATCTAGCTGTGCTTGTTATTAAGAACATTGTGACAAAGACGAAATTACTCGTACATTGTGAGATTCGCGTCAGAGTTTTCTGTTGCCCGTCAAGAAAATGCAAAAGTTGACACCGCTGTTTTCTATGTTGAGACTTAACAAGTCACGGTGATGTTTTGTTACCTAAGAATGTAGACAACATGAATATAAAACGAAAGTAGTCTAACACAGTTTTGTAGTGGCTGTGGTTTTACGATTTATACTATTATTTTTACCCGAGTATCGTTACTAGTGCCGTTTATGTCTAAACAGTTACTTTTATTGTACTTTTAATGGAAAATTTATTGTGTCGTAAACTGAAAGTGTTACTAGTACACATAAGGACTTTATTTGTTGATGGAGTATTCTTACTAACAATGTGACCAAATCTACCATTATGGCTAGAAAATCAGTCTGGAAGGGAATCTCTCAGCGGAAGCTATTTCTAGTGTTTTAATATTAGGAACTTATAGCGGTATTTATTGCTCTTAAGTTACATTAAACCGTATTGTTTATACGGTTATATGAGAAGCGTCGGTAGATCATTGATGTGGACTGTTGTCTTCTGCTCTGGAGTGTGTAGGTTCAAATACAACTAAGTAGCAATGTCATTTCTAACTATCAAAATGATATGTTCATTTACATGACACTCACATGGTGAAGGAAGACATCGTGAGAAAACTTCGAAAAAAATCAAAAGTTATGTGTGAACTCACCCAATCCGCATTGGGCTCGCTAAGACCTATACACCTTATACAGACAGGCTTAAGCCCCTCAGTGGGACGAATAATGAACTGATGATAATAAAAACAATTTTTTTTTTCCATTTGTATGGTGCAAGGAAACGGTTCGCCTTATGTTAACATTACTGATTCTCGGAACTCTGAAGTAGCTACGAGTAGGTTTCGGGAGCTGAAAATGGGAAAGGTAAATGGAAATATAGTGGAATATATATCATCGATTACTTTACCCGTCGTGAAACGCAACGCAATCCCCCGATTTCCTATAAGTATTCAAATTTAGTTTTACCTGATGTACTGTTCAAGGACCAATTATTTTCTCACCGTAACAACCACAACTTTAAGCTTCAGTTTAGGTATCGGCTAAACTCTTTTTCATTTCATACACATTCGTACAATTTGTTTTCATAGCAAGTAGAGTAAAGGAGAAGTGGTATTGCGATCATTAGATACCTTGGTTTGAAGTAACAACGATTACGTTGCCGACCACCAGGCCAAGCCACTGAAGCGCTTTTTTTTCAAAGCATCAAAATTCATATTTTTAGTTTAGTAATTAAATTGTTTTTTTTTTGACGATCATAAGTGCTTTTTGTAAGACTAATTTGAAACAAATGGATGACTTAAAAAAGCGGAGCATCCAGTAAATTCACTTATTGTTGTTTTACGCAAGATTTCCTTGAGTTCGTGGTATCAATTCGGTCGAACCAGCCTTGCCGTACCAAAGCATTGCTCTCATTAAATATTGTTTATTTTAGCGCAAATAATCATGGTTTGTAACCTTCGATTCTACCGTTATGCTGGATATTTAATAAATATCGTAGTATCTAATTCATACTTGATTAACAAACCAAAAAGTGATTCATAACTAAAAAATTAAATCTCTTTAACAACATACTGTCAAGTCTAAAATGTTATAACCAGACACTCCACCAAAAGACAGGACATATTGGGGGCCCTTTTAAACATTGCAACTCGTACAAGGAATGTAACCAAGATGGTACAATAAAATAGTATATGCTATAATAAAACAGAATAGCACAAGAGCCCAGACTCAGCCGCACACACTAAACCAAGTTTAGTGATCATTGTGTTCACTTCAATTTAATAGTGGTATTACGTGTGGCCTGGTACAATTTTCATCGTTCAAGTATATATAGTAATATGAACTAATATTATTGATTGAGTAGCTAACTTTTTTACAAACATCTATTTACAAATATAATCCAAATAAATGTTAACATAATTATGATATTCTTATCTTTTACATCCAAATACCGGAACAGAAATATCCAAAATAACTATATCGTAAACTTTTCCACAGCTGAAAAGGCAGCTACACATTTACAAGTTTCAGCCTTTCGCTTCCTCCACCCCACATTTCTTGGCAGTTAAAAAAAGTTCCCAGTAAAGAAGAATTAAATATGCTTCAACAGATATGGCTAAAATGTTTTAGATGACGAATGAGGAATCGAAGAAAGAAATGCTTAACGTTACCAAGTCATCGTATAAGTATATATACGATTACTTGGTAATAAAGGCTACGATCAATGCATCTATAATGTATTACGAAGCACTGTAGTTGGAGCAAGGCAGTTTTGAAAGTTTGGTGTTGGTAATTGACTTTTCGTACCAACAAAAAAGTTTCGAACAGATAGATCTTTTATGTAATTTTAAAAATAATCAAGACAAAGGATTGCTTGCGATGATAAATCAATCATCTCTAATTTTGTCTGATTTGGTCTAGAAATTAATTTCAGTTTATATTTATTAAGAAATAATGTTTATTAATAGTGCCTTTATGATGCAAACAATAAACGACAGATCGTAAAAACTCGATCTGGTATATAAAATAAAAGCTTCAGTTCTTTTGACAGTTTTTAAAGCCAGACGTCTTTCACGTATAAGTCGATAACGTGTGCCTGGGGGATTATCATGCTTCGACCTTTTGTGAATAAACTTGAACTTATAATGTTTTATTGTTCGATCGAACTTTGACATTGTGGTGGTAAATTATTCAGTGACCTACAGTTGTATGCATACCTATTTCTTATTTAACCCGCACGTTACCAACGCGTTGTGTTGAAAAATTATTTAGTAAAATTAAATCTCGCCAACTTAAAGCGTACAGAGTTCTGGCAATTAAATACACTGTACGTTACAATTATAATTGGTAATGTTTACCATTGAGTTTATATTCTTTAAGTATTATTTGTATGTCCTTTTAGCAGTGTTGCAGCTCGATTGTTCTCTTCATGTTCTTCATAAAATTGACGAGCAACCATACCAACCCTGGTGTCAGAGTTTCTAAAACAGCCTTTTACGGCTACTGGCGCGTTTTTATGTCAGAAACTTTATTTTTCCAGTCGGGACCGATGGCTGACACAAAAGTGGTCTCCGAAGTTCTAAAATATTGTTTAAGACAAGCAGTGGATTCAGTTAGACAAAATATTGACTTTCACTATGAGTTCATCCTGTGGGATTTAAGGCCGCGATCCTCAGCAGCAATGTCAAGTCGACGCTTAGACCACGGAGGCAATTCACTATCGAGAGTTGAGCATAAGGTTAGTCACTGGATTTGTTTTATTTAGGTAAAAAACAATGAAGAACAATATTTTCTAACAAAAAAAGGAAAACATAGTATTTCTACACCAGCATCATTTACCACAGATCACTAATTACATCTTAAGAGAGTGGCAGCAATAACTAAAAAAACGTATAATATTTTTTTACACAAAATATAAAATAATAAAATAAGACAGCGGAATCATTATACACATATGGTGTAGGTTCACAAAGTAGTTAAACACAATTAATATTGACAATAGGGATCGGTCCACGTGGATGTCATCTACGTTCCATAATGGACTTACTTATAAAAATGACGAAGGTAACACACTTATGTACATCATTATTCAAACTTTCATTTTTCCGACAGCAGTAAATAAAAACACGTGTAAAACATAATTTTAAATTAACAATGTTTATACGTGCCAGAATACAAATTATGCTTATTTTTCCCTCTTCCGTACTATGAATTGAACCTACGTAATTAGTATGACTGGTTTGCTTTTAATCATTATTCTGGATTATATGTATAAACAGCTAATATGGCATGTTGTAATATTTTTTTTACCTTGGTTATGGTAGGTAGTTTAGTTAAGTCGTGATACTTCATTAACACTACAAAACTTTGTTATGTCGAGCTCTTAACTTGGCCTGAATGCGGGATGACGCTTTTTAATTTATTTTTGTTTAAGATGGTCGTTGTCTGGAAGTTTTCGTGTTTTGTAGTTTCAAATTGTATTTCATGCTACGATAAAGTTTTTGTCGTGAATCAGATTCCATGAAGCTAGATCTTGTTGATGAATATATCATCCAAAATCATTCTCTAATTTTAATTGTCTTCATAACAAGAATTGGTTTCCCTAAATCACGTGCGCCTGTACGTTACGTAGTTAATATTAATATTAAATGCTTACAATAATTCAAGGAACGCAGATGGCTCGTAGCGAGCTAAGTCGGAATGGGGAATGGCAGAGCTGATCTTGGAAAGTTGTATATTACAACTTAAAATTGTTCATGTACCTACTCACGCTAAACAATGATTTTGTTATTTATACATTTAATAATAAATTAGAGTATTTATCTCAAAATAAATTGATGAATGTCTGCTTGCAATACGCACTATAATCAGATAATCTAACTACGGCCAGTTTTCATTCTAATACATACATTTCCTATGAAATATTATTTGTAAGCTGTTGATAGTGGTAGGCCAGGGTTTTGTTTGTTACTCGGCGCGATGAACACGGGTCAGTGAAGTTAAGAGTCCCGGAAAATATAGGTTAGTTTCATTTGCATCCAAGTAAATGCTCGAATGATAATATTGTGGATTAAGTATTGGTGTTTTGCACTGTTGCCTAGGGGGTCAGAAGAGAAAAAATGGCGAATAGTACTAATCTATTATCAAAATTGTTTCTTAAATCAT